>LPNX010205948.1:142956-200800 GCA_001517045.1 Pseudotsuga menziesii
GTAAACACGGTTTAATATGGATGAACATATTGTAGGTAATACGATTTATGAAAAATTAACAAATGAGTGAATATTGTTACACGCAGACATATTAATGGATGAACCAAGACAAATCATGGAAGAAGAGATAGTATCGGAGGATATGTCGGTACTAGAAAATGCAAGTCTCTATGTGGAACTTGAGGCAAAACGTAACGCTGAAATACAATCAGAAATTTTAGAAACTATGAGAACTTTAAAGGATGATTTGGATAGCCTTAAGGAGAACAACATTAAATTGATGAATGCTAAATCATATCAAGAAGAGAGAAATGAACTAATATTAAAAAGTTTGGCATGCCCACAAAAAAACAATGGTCAAAATTCTTGCAGTAGTGGGAAGAAAAGGAAGGGAGATATAAAAAGTCGCAACAATGAGGAAACTATAGATAATATCCATATAACCACTCAGGAATTAAAGAAAGAGGATGAAACGAATTACAAGAAACAAAAAGAAAAACCTATGGAGTTACAAGGAAAATTTTAAAAATTGAGAACCCCAATGTTTGATGGAGAATTTGAAGAGGCAGTTGAAGCTAGGTTACTAAATGTAAATGATACTTCCAAGTATACAAATATGATGATAATTTGAGAGCACATTTAGCTATTTTTCAGTTGAGCGGGAAAGTTGCTTTGTGGTGGTAGGAGGCTAAAAGTGTAAATAGTATACGTAGTAAAGAGTTAAGCTAGAAAGTTTTAAAAAAATTATTTAAAAAATATATATGTCAAAATGGTATTAGGACGAGAAATCCAAATAATTTAACGATTTAAAATTGGGACAGTTAACCATGGAGGAGTTTGTAACTAAGTTTGTGAATTTACAACCTTATGTACCTTACTTAAGGGATGAAAAAGATAAGGTATATAGGTTTATCATTTGTTTACCTCCGGCTTATAAGGATAAAATCGAGTTTGATATCCCTAATACTATGGATGAGGCAATTAGAAAAGATAAACTATGCACCTTTTTATTTTAACAAATATCAGAATTAAGCAAAAATTGGCAAAACAAGAAGAATGAAAAGATGGATCAACGTAGGAAAGGATTTAAACCTCCTCCTTTTAGAAAAGGAACAAGAAGTCATACAGAAAACAACTATAACATGTCAAGTTCAATCAATAGCAATGGGATGAAAGGTACATGAACTTCCAATAGTGGATGAATAACAACTCAAAAGAAATTAAATTTTGGGGTTGTAATGGATCTCATTTGTACCTAAATTTCCCTCATAATCCTAATAGGAAATGGATTACATAATTATGTTGCAAGAAACTTCTATTGTCAATGACATAGCCAAGAATATACCTAGAATTAATGTTGTTTTAGAAGACCGGCAAGCAGATCATCAATCCATTATGTTGGAGGTAGAATGTAAAATATTGAATACACATGTTTCCATACTTATCGATTCAGGAGATAGTTTAAGTTACATTGAACCAAGAGTAATTGAAAAATGTAAATTTTTTAAGGAAAAAACAAAAAAATGCATGGTTGGTACAACTGGAAACGGGAGTAAAAAGGAAAGTTACTGAATTGGTTAAAAATTGTAGGGTGAGTTTTAATGAAATGGATACCTCAGTTAACCTAAATATACTTTCTTTAGGATCATACAACATTCTAATCGGCATGGATTGGCTAGAATCTCACAAAACCATTATCGAATATTTGCATAAAATTTCTATTTATGTAGATGAGGAAGGAAAGTTTCATACTATAAATGGGATTTATAGACCTATATCTACACGATAAATATCAGTGGTACAACTTAAAAAGTGTATTAGGAAGGGATGTTCAACTTTATGCCATCAAAATTAAGGAAATTGAGCCTAAAAAGCAAAAAATAGTATTGGAATACTTTCCTATCCTTAAGGAATTTCAAGATGTGTTTCTTGATGATATACTAGGATTGCCTCTTGAGAAAGATTTTTAATTTTCCATAGATATAATGTCGGGATCAGCACCTGTATCATGAGATCCATACCATATGAGTATTCCAGAATTGACAGAATTAAGGATGCAATTACAAGAATCACTTGACAAGGGGTATATTCGGCCTAGTGTGTCACCTTGGGGAGCACCGTTTTGTTTGTTAAAAAGAAAGATGGCACTTTTAGAATGTGCATAGATTATAGATAACTAAACAAGATGACAATTAAAAACAAGTATCCCTTACCAAAAATTGATGATCTATTTGATCATATAGGTGGAGCAAAAAATCTCTCAAAAATTGACCTCGCGTCAAGCTATGATCAAGTACGGATTAACGATGAAGATATCCATAAAACCCCTTTTCGAACAAGATACGAACATTATGAATTTGTGGTAATTCCTTTTGGATTGAGAAGTGCTCCTGCAACATTTATGAAAATGATGAATAGTGTGCTAAGTAATTTTTTTGATAAATCTGTATTAGTATTTATTGATGATATTTTAGTATATTCAAATAATGAGGTAGAGCATGAGGATCATTTACGAAAGATTTTACAAACTTTGAGAGAACATAAATTATACGCGAAACTTAGTAAATGTGATTTTTATAAAAGAGAAGTACAATACTTGGGACATGTTATTTCAAAAGGAGTAGTGGTTGGCCCTACTAAAATAAAGGCAATACTGGAATGGCTAGTACCAAAAGATGTACACGATATTAGATCCTTCATGGGGTTAACAGGATATTACTGCATATTTATAGAAAAACTTTCCAGAATAGCTAATCCTATAACAACCCTTCAAAAGAAAAGTATTCAATTTATCTACAGCCAACAATGTCAAGATAGATTTGATCAATTGAAACATTTATTGACAACACCACCAATATCAAGAATTGTTGATCCAAACAAGGATTTTGTAGTATGCACTGATGCAAGTAAAGAGGGTTTGGGAGGGGTTTTAACTCAGGAAGGTCATGTAATATGCTATGAGTCCAAAAATTTAAAAGAGCATGAAAAAAATTATGTAGTACATGACATGGAGTTGGCAGCTATTTTTCATGCTCTTAAAATTTGGGGCATTATCTAGTAGGATAGAATTTTTTGTTCTAACCGACAATATTGGGTTAAAATACATGTTTGACCAGAAAACATTGAATGCCCATCAAGCCAGATGGATTGCATTCTTGAGTGAGTATGATTTTGAAATTAGACACGTAAAAGGGAAGGAAAACATAGTAGCAGATGCACTAAGCCGACAACAACATGAGATAGATTATGTAGTAGCTAGTGAATATAAATCGGAATTTAAAAATTTGTTGAAAACAATGTCAAATAGTGATGATGAGTATAAAACGTTGATGGAAAGATGTAACCACCGGATTGTTGGTACTGAGGATAGCATGTAATAGATTGATACATAAGGATTTCTATGCTTCAAAAACCAAATTTATGTACCAAATCAGTCTAACATACAACAAATCTTTTTCAAGGAATTACACGATAATCCTTCTATAGGACTCCTGGATATTAGAAGTTTATAACAACCTTAAATAAATATTTTTATTGGAAAAATATGAAGAAAGAATTTGTTGAATATGTGGCTAGGTGCTTTACTTGTCAACAACTTAAATCTATTCATCAACATCCTATTGGATTATTGTAGCCTATACCCATTCCTGAATGGAAATGGGAAACTATAACTATGGATTTCATCACGGGGTTGCTGAGAACAAAGAAGCAGAATGATTCCATTGTGGTTGTAGTAGATAAGTTAAGTAAAGCAACACATTTTATACCCATAAAATCCACTTATAAATCCATAAGCATTGTTGATATATCCATGAAAGATATTTTCAGACTTCATGGAATATCGAAAACAGTTATCACTGATCGAGATGCAAAATTTACCTCAAATTTATGGACTTCATTATTTAAAGGTATAGATACAAAGTTAAATTTCAGTACAGCCTATCATCCGCAAATAGATGCGTAGACCAAACGAGTAAATCAAATATTAGAAGATATGCTAAGGATGTATGTAATGAATCAACCAGTTAAATGGGACGATTATATCCATTTAGTGGAATTTACATATAACAACAATTATCAAGCTTCCCTCAAAATGAGTCATTTTGAAGTGTTGTATGAAAGAAGATGTAAAGAACCTTTGATTTGGGGAAATCATGAAGATAGAATGGTTCTAGGACCAGATATGTTGGCACAGATTGAGACAATGGTATGACAAATAAAGCAAAATTTAAAAGCAACACGGGATAGGAAGAAAAGTTATGGAAACAAAAAGAGAACAACCAAGGAATATAATGTAGGGGAACATGTATTTCTAAGAGTCAAACCAAAGAAAAGCAATCTAAGAACGGAATTATATTCCAAACTCACAGCTACATATGTGGAACCTTTTGAAATTTTGGCTAGAATAGGGCATGTAGCTTACCAATTGGCTCTACCTTTTTATATAAGAATTCATGATGTTTTCCATGTTTCTTTATTAAAAAAATATGTAACTAATCAAATATGATGTCATTGATTGGAATAATGTACAGGTGGAACTAGAGGGAAAATTTCACACGGAACCTATGTGCATCCTAGACAGGAGAGAGGTTGAGCTTTGAAAACGAACTATTGTACAAGTTAAAGTTCAATGGAAACACTATACAATAGAGGAAGATACCTGGGAAAGAAAGGAATTTATGAGACAAGTTTATCCCGTTTTATTTCAAGATTGTGATAAGACTGATTGTAATACCCCCTCATAACATTTTATGTTTTAGTAATTTTATTTAATCTATGCGTGTAATGGAAAATAATATATATATATAATTTTGAATATGGGAGTTAAGCAGACATACAGTTAATTGACAGAAACTTGATTTCAAGGCAGTAACTAAACCTTCAGCCATCTTTACAAATACAAGTTGTTAGTAATAAAGAGTGTTAGTTATTGTTATTAAAATTCCTAGGAAAAGAGGAGAGGGGCATGCAGAAAAATAAAAGAAAGGAGAGCTTCCATAGATCACCAAGAGTGATAGATAGATCACTTGTTATTGATCTAATTGGAGGGGGAAACGATGGTGGTTTGGTTGACGATGGCGGTGATGGCGTAGTACTGACAGAGAGGGTATGGCACTCAGGGCCTCTAGCTATGGCTAGGGGTCTAAACCGTTTAAGCTTCTCCCTCTCCCTGTTAGTTTCTCGGTTCGGTCATTAGCTCACCGTTTTTTCAAGCCAGCTTGAGCATTTTGGAGGCAGATTTCTAGGGTTTGCTGCGGGCTGTGGAAGTCTGGTGGGGCTGGAGATTGTCACGGTTTTCTTCCCTGGCAATTATGGAGGATGTAGACGTTGTGGACTATTCTAGTGACAGGTTGGAGAGCTATGACATCTGGGCTATGCCAGGTGGAGGGCTGAGGTCTCCGGGGGTGGACATCCCAAGATTGGGATAGGAGGACCATGTTCCGGCTAGGGTAGGGCCGTTAAGCTTGGAGAATGTAACCTCTCCTTCAGATTTTCTCAATTTCTCACCGGTGGAACAGGCTCCGGTTGTTTCACAGGCGGACTCCTTCCCTTTTCTGTCGGAGGATTTACTGGACAACTCGAGTTGGTGGGAAGGTGGACTGGGGTTCCCATCACTAGTATTTCAGGGAGGATGTGAGCCCATCAGGGTTTTTACTCCGGGGGAAGCGGTTGGGGCGGTAGGTCATTTTCTGCAGGGCATTGGTTCTTCTGGTTTTGTTCCGGAGGCAGATTGGAGGGTTCCTTTGGGTGTAGTGGAGCAGAGAGGCTCTGGATCCCCAAGAGGGGTCCTCCCTGTTGGCAGTAGAGGGGTTCCAATAGAATCTGGTGCTCGGAGGGCAGCGGAAGGTGGTTCACCAAAGAGGCGCAGGAAGAACTGGATCAAAACTAAACAAGTTCGGAATTATGCAGTAGGGGAAGATTTAGCCTGGGATGGTGTTTTGCAAATGGCTAAATGCACTCTGGTAGGGAGGGCTATGGGGAGGCAATTTGCCAAGAAGACGGTGCAGGACTGGGCTAGGGCTTCCTAGGGTGAGCAGCTGGGTTACGCGCTGGCGGTGGAGATGCTTAACAGGGGCTGGTTCGCGATCAATCTATCGAAGGAGGAGGACCTCATTTGGATTATGAGTAGAATTTGGCATATTGATCACTCTCCTGTTCTAATGAAACCTTGGACTCCACTGTTCAATGCAAGTAAAGAAAGGGTGGATGTAACCCCCATCTGGGTGCGGTTTCCAGCCCTACCTCTCCACTTTTGGGATATATATCTTTTCAAGCAGATTGGAAATATCCTGGGGACTTTTCTAGAGGCAGACTTATCCTACCTGGAAACCCAAGAGAAAAAGGTTGCTCGTATATTGGTAAACATTAATCTGAGAGAAGGTTTGGCTGAATCCATTAATCTGGATTGGGGGCCGGTGATAATTCCACAAATACTGGACTACGAGAATGTCCCATTCCGATGTAGGCGGTGTCATGCATATGGGCATCCCGCTTCAGAATGTTCTTTACCGGTACATCATCCTTTCGGCAACAGAAGGAGAAGTGCTTCGGTTCCTCGAGAGGGACAACCGGAGAAGAAGGGTGGGTCACTTGATTTTAATCGAGCGCCTGTGGAAGTTGTGGCCAGTGAACCAGACTTGGAAGAACCAATCCTTGCGGGATCAAAGGTGGTCGAAGAACTTTCAGTCCCGACTGAAAAGGTTCCAGAAACGGTAACTGTTTCTCCTCCTAAGGATCCTACCTGTACGGGTATTCCTTCTTCACCTTTGTCTCCAAATGTTAATTTGTTCATGCAAAATGTCTCTTTCTTTAGTTGTGACTGGATTGAAGGGCTGAGAAAACTATCCTTATCGGGTCAGTCTGGTCCCTCCTTGTCCCACACTATACCCCCTTTTCCAGCAGTGGTTGACCTGGGTTTTGAGGGCTTATCTGCTTCTGTCATGCCTGTTCATGTTTCTGATTCTGTCGTAGAAGAGCCCCCTTGTTTTTTGCTGGAATCTGAGCCCGCAGCCCCTTCTGAGGGGCCTTGTTCCTCTCATTCTGAATCCACGGATTTGGGTCACTTTCTGAGATCGCGTACAAAGCCTCCATCTGGACTTGGTAAAGCCTCCTTGGATGAGAGAAGGGGTCGGGGCAGGAAGACTAATCTCTCCAAGGCTCAATCTAAAGCAAGGGAGGACCTGCTGGAAGGTAAACAGCAAACCATTGATATGGCCCTTAGAGCGAAGAAGGCCAGGAAAAAAGGTCGTTGATGAAACTCATGTCTTTCAACTGTCGAGGGCTGGCTGGGCCTGTCAAGAAATCAGCCTTCATTAGGGTGCTTACTCTTTAACACCCTGATGTAATACTGCTACAAGAGACTTTAGGAGTAGGAGATGTGGTTAAGGAGAGGTTGGAGAGCTGGCTACCGGGATGGACTTTTGTGACTCTTGATGCAAAGGGCCAATCAGGTGGATTGGCGGTAGGCTAGAGGAACTGCTGTGTGAAGTTGGTTAATGCTTGGGGTCTAGATTCTGTGTTGGGAGTGGAGATTTTCTCTGATGAGCTGGGCCTTCTTTTATCTGTGATAAATTTCTATGGGCCTTATCTGAACAGGCCACAGTTTTGGGATTCTCTGCTTCAAAATCCCTTGGTGACTGGAGATTCGTTAGTGTTGGGAGGTGATTTTAATTTCTCTTTGGGGCAAAATGAGGTCTGGGGGCCTCGAGCCCACGCTGATTCCCTGATAGGTTTTTTCACTCAGAAGTTGGTGGAGAAAGGTTTGCTGGATATTGAGCCTGTCAAAATTAGGCCAACTTGGAGAAACAATCGAAGTGGGGACGCAAGGGTGGCAAAAAGGATAGACCGTTTCCTGGTAGCAGAGCAGCTAGTGGACATATTTTTCTTAGTTAGACAGTGGGTGGGTAGTGGGGGACACTCTGATCACTTACCTATCTTTTTTGAAATAAAAAAGGGCCCTATAAATCCCCCAAGCTCTTTAAAATTTAATAAAACCTGGCTACAGGATGAGTCTTTCAAAACTCTTTTCCTCACTCTTTGGAGTCCTTTTGCGGAGGAAAATGATAGATCAGCAGCCTTGCAGTTTGCTGATAATATTAAAAGGTTAAAAGGTGAGATCAAGGATTGGGCAGCAGACAAGAGAAGGAGAGGAGATGTTGAGCTGAAACAGGTGGAGGCAGATCTCCTGGAGATCTATGAGGGAGAAGGAGGAGGGTTTTCTTCTCAAGAATCGAAGGAGGTTCTGATAAGATTGGAGGGCAGACGTAACACTCTCTTACTGGAAAGAGAGGAAGCGTGGAGGCTCAAAAGCAGAGATATTTGGCTGGAAAGCGAGGATGACAACACAAAAAAATTTCATGCTTACGCCAGAGGAAGGAAGGTAGCAAATACCATCTGGAGCTTGCAGGATGAGGAGGGATTTGCTCATGTATCTTTTGAAGATAAGGCCAGATGTGGGGTGAATCATTTTCAGCAATTGTTTAAAGCACCTCAACAGGCTACTATTGAAGAAGTCATCAGATTGGCTCAGATGTTTCCATGCTTTGTGGATGAGGTGGGAAACAGGGACCTTATGAAGGAAGTGTCGGAAGAAGAACTCAAGAAGGTCATGGGCAGCTTTCAGAAAGATAAAAGTCCATGGCCAGATAGCTGGACGATTGATTTATTCCTGGATCTTTTTGACATTCTGGGTAAGGACCTCTTGCTGGTTATAGAAGATTCTAGGTCCTCTGGTTGGATCCCGGCCAGTTTCAACTCTACCTTTATAGCCCTCATCCCAAAATCCGATAATCCACTTACTCTTAATGATTTTAGACCTATTTCACTGTGCAACTGTGTCTACAAGATTATTTCAAAAGTTATAGCTATGAGAGTGAAAGTTATTCTTTCAGAACATATATCGGATGAGCAGTTTGGATTTCTGGAAGGGCGTCAGATTCATGAGGCTATTGGGGTATCTCAGGAAGGCCTCCATAGCATAAAAACTAAGAGATTGAAGGGGGCTATTCTCAAACTTGATCTCTCTAAGGCTTATGACAAAGTCAGTTGGCTCTACTTGAGGTTGCTTCTTACTCATCTGGGTTTTTGCATCAGTTTCATAAGATGGATAATGTCTTGCTTAACTACTGTTTCTTTTGCTGTGCTGATAAATGGAGCGGCCTCCCCCTTTTTTCATGCCGAGAGAGGGCTTAGACAGGGATGCCCCTTGTCTCCGCTTCTTTTTCTTTTGGTAGCAGAAGGTCTTAGTAGGGCAATAAGAGCAGCCAAAGCCAAAGGTAGGTTTGTTGGGATCCAGATAGCCCTGCATTTAAAAGTTACTCATCTACTCTTCGTGGATGATGTACTGATCTTTTGTTCGGGCTCCAGAGGAGAAACTAGAGTCCTCCAGGAGATTTTGGATCTCTTCACGAAGGCTACTGGGATGGAGATAAATATAGGCAAATCTTCTCTGACAACTCATCTGTTGAGACCGGAAGAGGAGGATGAACTTAGAAGGATTTTTCCCTACAATTTAGCAGGACTGGAGGAAGGGCTAAAGTATCTCGGTTTCTCTCTAAAAGCAAATTTGTATCGGAAACAGGACTGGTTATGGCTGGTTGGGAAGGTAGAGAAGAGACTTTCGGTATGGAGTCATAAGTGGCTTTCAAGAGCAGGAAGATTGGTTTTAGTCAAAGCAGTTCTTGAGGCAATCCTGGTTTACTGGATGTCTTTATCCTGGATTCCGAAAGGGATTCTCGAAAGGATTCGGAGGGTATGCTTCAGGTTCCTTTGGAGTGGCAAAAAGGAAGTTCAGGTAACTCCTTGGGTAAAGTGGAAAAGGATTGCAGTTCCAAAAGGTCTTGGAGGTTGGGGTCTAAAGGACATCTTTTTATTTTCAAAAGCCCTGGCAGCCAAAGGAGGATGGAGGTTGATGAAATATAGCAGTCTGTGGACCCAGGTGATCAAACAGAAATATCTCACAGGAGTAAGCATCACAGACTAGATCAGGAATCCTAGGAAAGTACATTCTGGGGGATCGGTGATATGGAAAGCGATTGTAAAATCTTTCCACTTGATCGAAAACAATCTTGCTTGGGACGTAGGCAATGGGGAATAGGTTCAGATTGGTAGGGACCCATGGCTGGGTAGCACCCATCAGCACATCCTTCCAAACGAAGTGGTTGAAGCATTAGGACAAATTGGGATAACCACTTTAAATCATCTTGCTGATCCAAGGCCGGATGAACCGTGGAATCAACACTGGAGAAGGGCAAACTCTTTGGGGCTGGGAGATCGGGAGACTACTATATTGGACGTGTATTTAAGGGAATTGGTTCGGGCAAATATTTTACTATCTGATCATGAAGATTCTTTGGTTTGGGAGGCGAATTTGGGAGGGGTTTACACACCAAAGGCGGGTTACTTGTGCCTCAGTGCAGAAGTAAATCCTAGGGATGAAGTCTGGTGGTGGAGGCACCTGTGGAAGCTGAGATGTCCAGCTAAAACAAAATTGTTTATGTGGTGTGCCCTAAACAACAAGGTTCCTACCTGGGATGTACTGCAGAAACGATCCTTTCAAGGACCCGACTGGTGTGTGCTTTGTAAAAGGGCCTCGGAATCCATCAATCACTTATTCATTTCGTGCTCTTTTTCGACAGCCGTCTGGAGGGAAGTTTCATTACTAGTCGGCTTCAATTGTCAGTGGGAAGGGGCATCAGTGGAAGCTGCGTGGGAAACTTGGTGGCGGAGGAGAACTCAGAAGAAAATCAAGATCCTTCCACTTCTGGTTATTTGGGGGATCTGGCTGGCCCGCAATAAGGCTATTTTTGAGGACGTTAACAGCATACCTGTTATCATAGGAGCATTGTCGGTGGGATACTATAAATCCTTCCTGGAACATATAAGGGTGGCAAGGGAACGAAGGAGACTCGAAGTTGAACTAGATCGATCATCCCCGTGGGCTTATTTCGATGGGGCAGCTCAAAACAATGTATGTGGAGGAGGCGTTGTGCTGTATCTAATGGACTCACATTACTTTGTTTTATCTATGGGACTCGGGGAGGGCACCAACAATTTCTCAGAACTAATGAGCCTTAAGCTGCTGGTGGTGTTTGCTTTAGAAAAGGGATGCAACAACCTGAACTTTTTGGGAGACTCACTGAATGTCATTAATTGGATCAACGAAACTCAAGAATGCAGATAGTTGAGATTGGCACACATTCTAAATGCTATCATAATTCTTCTCCAACGTTTTGACTAGTTTTCTTGCCGGCATGTATACAGGGAAAATAACAAAGAAGCGGACAAAGCTTCCAAGGAAGGGCTCAGGCTGGCAGTGGGTTCTTGGTCAGTGAAAGAATTTTTTGAAGGTAGAACCCAGGAATACTATCACAGGTCGTTTATTGAAGTTTTCTGAACACTACTATGCACTTTATCCTTTTGGAACAGCTGATATTTATGCATATTTATAAACTGTATAGCGATTTCTGGCAGCATGCTTTTGTATATTTTTGATATTAGGGACTGTTAGATATGCAGCGATTGATTATCTGTGTATGTATTAGAAGAATTTCTTTTTGAAACCTTCACAGCCTCATGATAGACACCAGATCTTTGGGTTTTTTTGGATATTCACGAGAAGTGAATCTACATAATGTAATTTTGATCTCGAAAGATGAATGAAATTACGCTTTTTTTCTTGGAAAAAAAAAAAGATCACCAAGAGTGAAGGCTCTAATTGATTCCTATGAAATAGCGTTGAGCTACTAGAGAACATCTCTGAGATGGAACCGACAGTGAGCATGTAAAGATGCTAGGTTTTGGAATAAATAACTCTCTTTATTTTACTAGTGGAAAGTTGAGGCTGTAGTAAGTGAGTTTTAAACTCAAGGCTCTAGGAAAGGGGGTGGAACTCTTGCAGGATTTAACTATTCAAGGTTCCTAAGGTTGGGTGGTGTGTGGTTGTTAACTTCTCGTTTTCAGAATTGGACAAATATGTTTCTCGGTAACCTAAACCCTTAATTATTTATGTTGTGTAAGATATATGGATTATAAGAATCTTATTAATATGTAATTAGTATTGTAAATGTTATTTATTTGTTAATAGGATATTCGTAGTGATGAAAAAAAATCAAACTAGGAAGAATTGTTGTCATTATTATTATCATTCTTCTTACTGCAAATCGAAGTTATCAAGGGTTGATTTAACATTACAGTAAACAATCTAATCATAATTAAAATATTTGTTCTGGCTATAAACCAAAACCCTAGGTTTGTTGGTTGTTGGTTGTTGGCTATAAAACAAAACCCTAGGTTTGTTATGTTACAACAATAAAATAGTAAATAAATAGGTAACCATTAGTAAAAGTAATTAATAATATTAAATATAGTTTATGAATAGAAGTGTCTCTTCAATATTTGATGGCCAATCCATATTTGAGGAAAACTTATCCATTGTAATCAATCATCCATTCATATATTAATTATTTTTTCATTCATTTTTTTAAGATGTAACATCTTCCTCCTTAACCTGGATACAGGATAGCTAATTACACTCGGATATGGTATAACATTGGTATCAAAGTAGTCTCGCTCCTCCGGTGAGCTCTGATTCAGCTCCTCTCTTCCATTCCACTTTGGCATCTCCATTCCCCATCTCCATTAAATTCAAATCCCATTTTCCCTCATGCTACATTTCCCATTTCTCCATACTCTATTTAACTCATATTCTTTCCACTTCCTCTACCTCCAACTACGCACTCTCCCACAGCGTGGAAATCGCCTCACTTCTCAGATTCACACATTCACACTCATCCCCTTACCCTCAAACAACTCACTTTGTTACCCTCTTCCTATCTCTTCCGATCTTACCTTAGTTCATAAACCTTCACACCGGTCACACATAATCTCACATGTCCTCACATCCTTTTCCTTCTCTTCATGCACACGTGAGTGCACCAACTCCTCCCGCTGCCAATCCTTCTTCTCTCCATTCTCCCCATCTCTCGTTCTCTCTTCTAGCCACAACTTCCCTCATTGCTTCCTCGTCCATCATTTCAACACCCTCCTCTCTCCTCATCTACATTACCCTATCCACATCCACTCCTCACGTAGTACTCCATAGGCTCCCTCTCCCTCGCGGCCTATCACACAGCTCCATGCACCTCCTCCTTCATGTCCCGGCTCACTCCTTCACCCAGCTATGATCCCATAGTCCTGTGCAGACCACCCTCTTTGTTATCCACTATGCATGTCAACCCTCCTACTCTCAACTTCTCCCATACAGTGACCTCCCTCTACATTGCTTCATCCCCACGTGTCATTGCCACTCCACCAACCCTCCACCTCATTCTCCCTTCTTCCACTCTTGCATCTTACCCAATACACCCTCAAGGTGCACCTCCCTCCATCCCTCTTCACTGATAACCTTCATGTGCCCCTTTCCCTCCTCACCTAACGCGCAGTACACTAATGCACCCCTTTCCCTCCTCACCCAATGCGCAATACACCAGTGCATATTAGGACATTTTGTGGTAGAATGGTGGGTGGTGTATAAAATCCAAGCCTTGTATGCAATATATTACGAGCTGGTGGCAACAATACTCATAAGTTTTATTGAATTAATATTGACAAGAAAATAGGATCAAGTTTCTTGCTTCAACTGTAAACAACTGTGAATTTTGAACCCAATACTGGTCACACTTTTCTAGATATGCTAAAAATTCTCATTTAGAAAAGAAAGAGCTAGAATGTAGACCCTGGCCTTTGTCTTTCAACATTGGAGTTGTTGTTTGATATACCTAGGTGGTATGCACAACCAACAAATCAGACTACATTATAATTTATGGTCCCTTGTAGCCCACTTTAATTTTTTAATCGAAGTTATAGTTACTTAGAAAAAAAAAGTAGCAAGCAAACCAAGAAAATATATTCAGGTGGTATTTTGTAGATGCATAAACATAGATGCCAACTACAAATTATAAGAGATTACATCATTCAGTCGCCTTGTCTTAGTAAGGCCTGTTAAAAAGTAAGGACAAATTCACTTTCGAAGTTTCTCCTATCAGTGGACCTTTAATCCTTAATCCTCCATCATGGAACCACTCACCCCCACAAATGTAAACCCTACCAATCTCCACAAGTCCATTATTTTAGACCTGTAATTTGTATAGACCCTTGGGAAATCATATTCACATGGCATGAAGCCAGTCAGTTTGTCTCAACTCATTCTTGTTTCAATGCCATAAGAACTAGAGCAACAAGAATCATAAAACAAGTCATGATACCGTCTTTGGTAGTAAAGTATCCCCAGCAACAAAACGAGCCTTATTAATGATCATTGATATTTAGTTTCATCTCACAAGTTCACCGGTACGCACACCAACCCTTGAGTTCAATCTTGTTTATTCCTCGCATATTGAATTGATTTCAGATGACATAATTATTGTGGTAGGTTTATCATGAAAAATTTATACTTGATGGTCAGTGGTAGAATTTTATCGCTAATATTGTTTGGTTGTCAAGAAAATTTCAAAATTCCTAGCAAGCATCCAATAAGGATTTCAGAATCCATCAAACAAAATTATAAGTAGGACACACAAAGATAACCAAATCTGATTTTCGCATAAATTTTAACCCCTCAACATTGTGACCACACTTGGAAACATGAGTAGAAATATATTCATTAGGAATACCATAAGATAACCATAGCAACATTTGTGTGAGATGTTGGTTATGCAAAAATTGAAATTTTCAAAAATAGGTATTATATGAGACTCCGGAGTACAATATGCACCACAACTTGAAACCCAAGAAAAACAAATGACTAAATTAGGTTAATGAGATTCTAGAGTACCAATATGCACCAATAACTAAAAGGAAACCCAAACAAAAAGAACATTAAAAGAGATTAATTCTGAATGTAATTCTAAATAAGTAACATAAACATAGTTAGTGAAAGGGGTAGACCAAAGCAGATAACACTATCATTTCTCATCCTCTGCAATCTATCATTTATAATAACAAATGGAAAACTCTCAAAATGCCTATATATAAAAGAAATTGCTAGAAAGGGGGTCAAGGAAAATAAGGAATCATTTGAGATGTGTGACAATAGTTGAGCATCTTGCATACCAAAAAGATGAAAATTGCTAGTGCATTTGAGAATGTAAGTATCAACTACAACTACACCGGTATGTCGGATTCAATTATCTCATAGGAAATGAAATTATCTTCAGTCAAGAACTGCAATAGAATTAGTATATTTTCCATTTCCAGTTCCAAGATATATCTTGAGCGAGTAATTAGAGACAGTTATTTACAACAATATAGCATCAATAGATGGAAAGAAATCCTTGTCAGAAAAAAATTTCCAACAAACCACAACTCCATTAATAAACTTGATGCTAAAATACATAAAACCATAAAGAATGTATGTTGTGGAAGCACAAAACCAATACATAAAATTCTCATTCGAGCAATCACATATAGACTCTAGCCAATCCAAGATATAATACAATAAATATATCAATAACTCTTGACGCTTAAAATTACAAAGGGAAACAAACATAACATGACACGCTCCAAATCTAGCTAAACCATCTTGCTTCAGTAGCTTGTTACAACATCTTCTGAGGCAGAAGGATAAACAGAGGGAGACTCTTCCCATTCACCCAAAGGAGATTGCTCAACTATGATGCCCTCAATCATCTTAACAACTTCATTCATCTTAGGATGTTGCTTATGTGACTATAAAACACAACTCAAATCAATCTGCAACATGGAAACCATCTCTTCTCCAATGTTCTTGTACCTCATTAATTCAAGATCAAACACTTCAACAGTCAATTCCTCCTAGACAATAGAATGAACCCATTTTGGAAGATCAACACCTTCTTCTTGAGAATGATAGTGCATAGGATATTTTCCAGTCAATACCTTAAGTAGTAACACACCAAATCTACACACATCGGCCTTTTGGGACAATTTTTTCATTTCTGTCTGCTAAGGTGACCTATACCCTACATATCTAGATGAGGCATGAATATGTGAGGGATTCAGCAGTGTTGGAATATATTATATTCCTTGGAATGTAATAATGTCTTTGTATTATGTCAGAAGTTGTCTACAATCTTGTGTAAAAGAGTATTACATTTAACCCATAGTTATATGGTGGTGTATTTACTTGTGTAGAGTATTTGTCCATGGTATTGTATTAAGAGATGTTATTTTGGAGAATTATATTATCCCACATGCAATATGTGAGAGTAATTCCTCCTCATCTTTTAGTATATAATAGGGTCAATTGAGTCTCTACATATGATGCATTCTTGATGTAGTAGTGGTACTATTGTGACACTATTATACATCATCTATATTCTTTGGGGTATTTGTGCATTGCTCTCTTGTAAGATTGGAGAAGACATTCTCAAGATAATAGAAGAATATCTTCCTGTGGATGTAACCCATTAGGGTGAACCACGTGTATCGGTGTTCTCTTGTCTTTTTTTTCATGTTCTTATCTTTTATAATATGTTGTTGGTTGCTTAGATAGGTTAACTTGTTTAGCTTGACTCTATTATTCTAATATGGTGTTAGAGCGGTATGCTATGATATAGTACCTTCTATAGCTTTTAATCAATAACGATTATCATTTGGGCATTGTCATTTTGTTGTAGATTTGTTTTCTATCTGGTAGCCATTAGGCTTCTCTTCAGATCTGGGCATATTTCTGCCTTTTTTTTCTTTTTTACCCTAACCCTAACTTGTTGTGTAAGATTTTTGCAGTATTTTTTCAAGGGTTTCTTGATATTTTTCTGTAGATCTACATGATTTCGGGGCTCTCCTCAAGGATATCTTTCTTCCGATTATAAAAACGGCAGTTATAAAAAAAGGCCGTAACTTGGTCAATTTTTACCGCTTTTTTATTATAACCTGTTTTTGGAATTGGAAACGTCATTATGGATCCACCGAGGCGACCAAAACATAAAACTAGGTATTTCTGGGCTTCCTTTCTGTAATAAAAATGGCAGTTATGCAAAAGGGTCATAACTTGGTCAGTTTTTACTGGTTTTTTTATTATCACCTATTTTGGAATTGGAATAGCCATTCTGGATCCACCCACGTGACTAGAACAGAAAATTGGGCCTTTCTGGGGTTCATTTTGGTAACAAAAACGACAGTTATAAAAAAGGGTCGTAACTTGGTCATTTCTTACCATATTTTTATTATACCTGTTTTGGGAATTCGAACGGCCATTTTGGATCCACCCACACGACCAGAACAGAAAACTGAATATTTTTGGGCTTCATTTCGGTAATAAAAACGACAATTATAAAAAAGGGCTGTAACTTGGTCATTTTTTACCGGTTTTTTTATTATCACCTGTTTTGGAATTGGAATAGCCATTCTGGATCCACCCACGTGACCAAAATAGAAAACTGGGCCTTTCTGGGGTTCATTTCGGTAATAAAAATGGCAGTTATAAAAAAGGGTCGTAACTTGGTCATTTCTTACCGGATTTTTATTATACATGTTTTTGGAATTGGAATAGTCATTCTGGATCCACCTACGCGACTAGAACAGAAGGCTGGGTTTTTTTGGGCACTTTTTTCCAAAGGGTTGTAAGTAAAAATTTCTCTTTCCTTTATTGTTTTTTCTAACTGTGTTTTTTGCAGATTTAGATCAGTACAGTAAAGTATTTAAGTTTTCTGTTATTCTTTTTTTGCATTTAGGTTTTGCTTCTAATCATGTTTATTAATATATTATTTATTGTTCTTGCTATATATTTGTCTCACATTTCTATATGGAAATATTGGCATTTTTTAAGGACATGGATCTCTAGTATTTTGTCATGATGAGAGCTATAAACCATCTAATGCTTAATATTTTTTAAATATACTTAATAATTAATTTGTTTTTTCTTTGTTTTGTTTATAAAAACAATTTTATAAGAACAATCTCATATGTGTTATCTAATGATCATTATTTACTTTATTTATATGTTATTGTTGACCTTTGTGTAAAAGCAATTTCATTCTTTTATAAGTAATATCTTTATGATCATTATATTCTCTTGCTAATTAAATTCTTAAGTAAAATCATTTTTTTAATCTATGTGATATCATATTTTTTGGCTTGTCGTAAGCTATTTAATTGGGATATAGTTTATTTTTCATATATTGCAGAGATTGTATCTAGTTCCTGTGCTATTTGTCTCTAACATTCCAATATGGAAGCATTGACATTTCCAGGGCATTTCGTCTCTTGCATATTTATATAGTGTTAACAAGAAATGAACCCATGATTAAGACCATTAGTGACTTGTCATTTCATAATTTTTTATAAGTGATATCATGAGTTGATCATAATTTGCTATATGTTGATCATATTAAACATTTTGATTTATCTATATCCCATGTCATGTTTATTTCGATCATCTTTTACTCAATATTTATATGGCTTTGAGCAATCTTTAAACCTAGAACTTTTTATCATGAGCACATTGTTCTTGTTGCAATGAGATTTATATTCTTATGATTGCAGAGGTTATCTTGTTCCTACTTGTCTCTAACGTTCCTATATGGACATGAGTAATCTCTTCTGAATCTATCACTTTTACATGTTTCAAAGTTTCTAAATTTCTTGCATGGTGGAACAATCTACTGAGGGCTTTGGATACCGTTAAAAAATAAAGGGAGAGAGCAAACATCCTTGTCTAATTCCCTGTGATGATTGAAAAAACAGAGAAGGTGATCCATTTATCATAACTACAAAGGAAGAAAATTGAATGCATCCCATTATCTAATTTACCAAATCCACTGAAACACTTGTTTCAATAAGGAGAAGGCGCAAAAAGTTCTAGATTAGGCTTTCAACATATCCAATTTAAGAGAAAAAAACGCTATCTTTATTCTTGGAAATAGAATTAATGGATTCTTGGACCAAAGAGACTACGTTGTGAATTTTTCAATTGAAAAGGAATCTGAATTGCTTCTCTGAGATTATTTTACTCAAGATAGGATTCATTCTTTGAACAATAATTTTTGAAATCATTTTGTAAATCACATTACAGCATGAGATTGACCTTAAATCATCAAAGGATGATGGATTTTTCTTCATGGATATGTGTGTGTGTGTGTGTGTGAATAATTGTGAAAAAAAAAAAAAATTTCCATTCAAGTTTAAATTTTCGATGAAACACAATTAAATCATTTTGCATCTCNTTGGCTAAAATAAATTAATTGTAATATATGAGTAAATAAAGATTGCCCCCTATCCCCTGTCCTTTTTTGTATTTAAATTGACACTTTCTAGAGGGTTGTTTGGAAGAGGCAAGTTATGTCGATGCTACTTTGGCAAGTATAGTCATCATCCTTCTTCTCTATGCTAATGATATTGTTCTTATGGAAAGAAGTCTATATGATCTCGATAAACAACTAAAAAATCTCAAGGATTTTTTATCTAGTATGGGTATGACTGTTAACATTGACAAAACAAAGGTTATGATAATCAAGTCCCAAAATATCACTTATGATAATTTCTTGTATGATAACAACAACTTGGAGGAAGTGACTTCATACTAATATCTCGGAGTTCATCTTCATCATAATCTTAAATGGAACTATAGCATTGAGAAAAGTATTAATGGGGGGTGGAAATCCCACTATGAACTTAAAAATAGTTGTAAATTAGTAGACCTTTGGCTTTGGAACAAAAATAAACTCCTATTTGAAACTCTTGTTACCCCTGTTATTTTCTATGGCTGTGAAGTTTAACTCTTGTTACCCCTGTTATTTTATATGGCTGTGAATTTTCGAGCTGCAACATCTCTAAAGACCCATGGATAAGGATAGAACAAATACAAAAGTGCTTTATAACGTATAATATAAAAATTAAAGTTAATACACCATATCCTATCTTCCTCATACAATCGAGTATTCCCCCAATTGAGAACATGTCTATGACAAGGTACCTAATGTACAAGAACAAGATAAACACCATGGAAGCCAAGAGACTTCCTAAGATTGCTTCATACTCTAGTAAAAACCATGTATGACTTAAGCAAGGTTGGAATAAATATTGCAAGTCTTGGATAAATCATTGGCCTAGAGTCGAGGAAGAGGTCACTTTCATAATAGTGATAATATTAAAAGTATTCTTACATCTAAATTTAAGGAGATGATTTGCTACGGTAAAGACGTAGAGGATATTCATAGAAAATTAATATATTATAAGAAGGTGATCAACCATAATCTAAAAGATCAAAAGTATCTCTTTATTTTAACTAGTGTCAAGAAGAAAATAAACATTTCTAAAATAATAACAACCTCTAATGACCTCCATAATGGAACATGGCGTTGGGAAATTCCTAAAACGCCATGGAATAAAAGAATTTATCATCTTTATGACACCAAGAGGGTTGAAGTTGAAAATCACTTTATCATAGAATGTCTTGTTTACACCCACATTAGACCACAATTTCAAAATATTTTCTACAACACTTACCTTCCTAAACATTTAACTCATCACAACTATGGTGATTTAGGAATGCTTCTCTTAAAGATTTTCGAGCTTAGAACTAAAATTCCAAAAAAAACAAGTAACTTCTTACCTTTTTAAAGTATGAAAAATCAAAGTTAGTTTCAATGGATGTTAATAACTATCATCATCGTCGTCGTCGTCATATAAATCAAATTACCATAAAAATTCTTACGATTTATCATTTATCTAACATATTCAATAAAAATTATTAATACCAAAGGATTATTATTTTGAAAAATAATAATAATACAACCTCATAATTCCAATCATAAAAATATATCATTTAATAACATGAAATCTCCTTTCATAAATCTAATCACATAATTAATTAACATCAAAATTAATCACATAATTTATTAATATCAACATTTTTTGAAAAATATATATATAATTTAATTTTTTTAAACATAATTAAAATTATAATGAAACATACTAATTAAAAATTTTAAGTAAGATAATTTTACAATACAATGTGTTAATATTGCTCCAAACATGGAACACTCTTTCTTTCTATATATTTATATGTGTATGTGTTCATAATGATAATTTGATTATACGGAGAGGGGATAAAAATTGTAACTAAGTGTATCTAGTTTTGATGGTTTTTAAGTTGTAAATTTTATTTTATTGATGAATCGATTAGTCATTCAATGTCGGAAATAATGATGATGATGAGAGTTATTAACATTTATTCGACCAAAGTTTGGTCTATTAGACCTTAAAAAGGTAGGAATTCACTTGGTTTTCTTTAGAATTTTATTTATATGCTCAAAATGCTTTAAGAGAGACATCCTAAGTCCCCATAGTGGTGATAAAGTGGTTTTCAGCTTCAACTCTCTTTATGTCAGAAAGATGACAAATTATTTCATCCCCCAGTGTTTTAGGAATTGTCCACCACCCTGTTTCACTATTCAATTCATGAGAGTTTGTTCTTATTTTAGAAATGTTGATTTTCTTATTTACACTAGTTAAAACATAGAGATAGTTTGATATTCTAGATTAGGGTTGATCACCTCCTTATAATATCTTAATTTTCTCTTATCCTCTAAATCTTTATTGCACTACATCTTCTTCTTAAATTTAGATTAACAAAACTTTTAATATTATCATTATTCTGCAAAGTGACATCTTCCTTGACTCTGGGCCAATGATTTAGCTAATACTTGGCATATTTATGCCAACCTTGCTTAAGTCATTGGTGGTTTTTACTAGAGTATGAAACAATCTTAGGAAGCCTCTTGTCTCCCATGATGTTTATCTCTCGATTGGGGAAAGAATCATTGCTATGGGGAGGATAGTATATGTTGTATTGTCTTTAATTTTGAGATTATATGTTATAAAGTGCTTTTGGATTTGCTCTATCCTTCTCCATGATTCTCTGGAGATGTTTTAGTATGAAACTTCACAACAATAGAAGATAACATGAATGATTTACAATTGTTTTCAAGTCCATAATAATCTATCCACATTCAGTACTAATTATTTTCTCTTTTCTATAGTTCAAATTAAGCTTATGATGAAGATCAATTTTGGGATATATAAATGAAGTCACTTCCTCCAAGTTGTTATTTTCATATAGCAAGTTATCATAAGTGATATTTTGGGGTTTGATTATCATAACCCTTTTTTTTTGTCAGTGTTAACATCCATACTCATATTAGAGCATAAACACTTGAGAATTTTTAGTTATTTGTTGACACTAAATTAATCAATATATAATTTTCCATCTATTTTGGTGCTTCCTAGATGGAGAGATTGGATGACTTGTCTTGTAAGGCCCATTTTAGGGGCACATATCACTTTGTATATTTGAGGTTCATAACCTTCCAGTGTATGCTTGAGGGCTTAACTAATTTTTTGGGGGTCAAAATTCTATCGCTTGCATCGTGCTCCTCAAGGTTGTGCTACACTTTGATACATTTCCAATGGTCCAAGAATTGCCTCAAATAGGGTTTGTACTAGGAAGTCACGCCCATCGCAATTTGACCTATATAGTTCACCATAATGGTACCAAGTGGATTGCACGTCAACTCTCATTTCTCACGCATGTGTATCCAGTCACCTATGGACTTTGAAGAACATTCTAGAAGTTACAAAACCCTAACCCTAATCAAGAATCAAGGCATGCAAAAAACCCAAAAATTAACTCTAGACAAGTATCAAACTATATCAAGCCGTTAGGAAAAGAAGGGGCTCCATTCTTATGATGTTATTGTATTGTTCTATAGTTGATAAATAATATGGGAATGTATATTAGAATAGAATAGATGAAGTATAAGATCCTATCGTTGTTAAAGTATTGTAACTTCGGAAGATATTCCAGATGTATTGATTGTGTTCCTCCTTCAGGAGATGAGTTTGGTCTTGTAAGATTCATTGAAAGAATCAATGTAAACTCCCGAATGTTAGTTGGGTCAATAGTACCAAGTGTCCATATAATAAATGTTATTTTTTGTGTCTTGTTGGACAAGTTGGCCTAGTTAATTAGACGAATAGGACCTATTAGCTTAGAGTTCAAGTCAACTGAAGAATATAAATAGGGAGCTGCTCTCATTCATTTGTACTCACTCACTCAAGTTTATTTGCAAGTGAGAGAAGAAATAGTGTGTCAAAAAGAAGTTAGAAGTAGTTTTCTGTGTTTTACACTGCTCTGGTTGAGATCTATACTGAGGAAGTTTTGAGGGGTTTTCTATCTTATGGTTTCCCCGAGGAAAATCTTTGTGTTCGTGTGTTCTTGTGTTATTATGTTTCTATGCTTGTTGATCTTTCAGTGATCTTCTAGTGACAATTTGTTTTAAGATATCATCTAAGAAAATCAAGAAAAATTAACATGGTATCAGAACCACCCTGAAAGGAAACATTGCACAGTTAGGGTTTGTTACTCTAAACAGATCCCTCGACAGATCAACCAAAAAATATGGCTCCCTCAACTCGTCCCTATAGAGCGCATCTTTCTATGAAGACAGGTCCAAATTCCAAGAAGTTTCAGTTTTGGACTAGTTATTGCTGCTAGGAAAAACTAGGTCTTCTGTTTTCCTAAGACTCCATCATCAATATCAAAAAATAAAGATACAGTCTACATCCCCCTAGGAAGGCACATCTTCTCCACCTCTTAACCCTACTAAGGTTTCCAACTAAGAAATTAGGGTTTCTACATCAAACACTAGGTCATCCAGAAGTTGTTTTCTTCAAGTAAGTACTATTCCTCCTTGTTCCATTTGAAGTTCTCATTCTATTAAAGATGAAAAAGAATACCAAACTAGATGAAAAGCTTGAAGGTGTTGAAAACTTCAGAGCATGGAATTATAGGATCATGCTCATCCTACAAGAAAATGATCTAGATAAACTTGTAAAGGAGGAAGTGAAAGAACCATAAGAAGATGAGGCCAAGTCCAAGCATAAGAAGGATATGATCATAGCTAAAAGGATCATAGTTGACTCCATCAAGGATAACTTGATTCCTCAAATATCCTAAACGGAAACTCCAAAATAAATTTTTGATGCTGTGTCCCGTCTATTTGAAGGAAGAAACATCAATAGGAAGATGACCCTGAGGAATCACCTCAAAAGTGTAAGAGCTCAAAAATCAGAGACCATGCAGTCTTACATTTCAAGAGTAGCTAAAATAAAGGATCAGTTAGAAGCCATTGGTGATACAGTTGAAGAAGCAGAAATTGTGGTGACCACCTTAAATGGTATTCCAAGAGATTGGGAAGCTTTTATCTGAGGAATCTGTTCAAGAAGGAAACTAACCAAATTCCTGAAGTTGTGGGAAGAATGTGTCCAAGAAGAAGAAAGGATAACAACTAGAGAAGAAAAGCTAAATGACAATGAGGATCAATCCTTGATAGGTCATACCAAAGGAAAGAAAAAAAGGAAGAGTCGTGACCATCCTCATAAGACTCAAGGGTTCAACAAGTCCAAGAAATACTTCTCAAATTATGAATGCTTCACTTGTCACAAGTTGGGACACATTGCTATCAATTGTCCCATGAAAGCAGAAAGAGTCAAAAAGATGAAAAGATTTCAAGCTCATGTTGCTGAAGATAGTGATCAAGAAGTTGAAGAGGAAGAAAATAAGGATGAATACTCCAGTGAAGAATATGTATTGTTCTCAGCTCTAACAGGATCAGTCTCACCAGGAAATGACACATGGATAGTAGATAGTGGTGCCTCCAAGCACATGATAGGTTACAAGGACTCACTTTCATGTCTTATACAAAAAGAATCCCCACATAAAGTAATGCTTGGAGATGATTCCCAATACCATGTCAAAGGAATGGGAGAAGCATCCTATAAGTTGGACTCTGGAAATTCCATGAATATGAAATATTTCATGTATGTCCCAGGACTAAAGAAAAATCTTCTTTATATTTCTGCATTATACAAGAAAGGCTTCAGAGTTTCCTTTGTGGATGGAAAATTTCTCAGGTGGACAAAAGGAAAAAAAATAGATGATGCAGTAGAAATTGGAGTTGAAGAAGGATGACTCTACAAATTAAAGGGACATACAGATTCAACATTATTAACCAGCACCATAAACTGATGTTAGTTATAGCACATAAGGCTTGCTCATATTCACTACAAGGATTTCCCAATTGTAAGAAAGGTTGTGACTGGTCTACCAGAAATTCAGATAAATCATGAAGGAGTGTGCAAAGGATGTGCACAATGAAATAATACTAAGAACTCTTATCCAAACAGTGACAGTAAAAGGGGATCTTATATATTGTTCACTCAGACATATGCAGACTAATGCAAGCCACTTCATTAAGAGGGTATCTTTACTATGCTTCTTTTATTGATGATTATTTTTGCAAGACTTGGATATACTTCTTGAAAAAGAAGGATGAAGTGTTTGAAAGATTTAAGGAATTTAAGTCTCTAGTAGAAAACCTCTCTAAAAATAAAATAAAGATATTGAGGTCAGAAAATGGAGGATATTTTACATCAAATGAATTCAATGAATGTTGCAAGGAAGCTAGGATTAGGAGGAAGCTCACGGTTCCATATAATCCACAAAAAAATGGTGTGGAAGAAAGAAAGAGAATATCTATCATGGAAGTTGTGAAAGCTATGATACATGATCAATATATACCAATGGACCTATGGGCAGAAGCAGTCAGAAAAGTGGTATATGTACATAATAAAATTGCCCACAGTTCTTTTGGGAACAAAACTCTAGAAGAATTTTTTTCGGAGAGAATCCTGAAGTAAGTCACCTAAATATTGTCAGTTGTCTTGTATACATACACATTCCCAAAGAGAAAATATCAAACCTAGATCCTTCAAGAAAGAAGGGGTTATTTGTAGGATATATTGAGGAATCCAAAGCTTATCGAATCTATATCCCAGGATACCGTCAAATTGAACTTAGAAGAGATGTCACATTTGATGAATATACAGCCTTCAGAAATTCAAAGAAAGCGAAGGAAGATGAAGAGGAGCATGAAACTCCCAAAGCTGCAGAAAGTCCTAAACTAGTTAGGAACGAATATGTAGATCATATGCCTGAGGATCATGATATGACAGAAAGCAGTTGGACCAACCAACTCACCTCCTCCAAGCACATCTATTGGTAAGGTAAAACTCCTATTTTGACATTTTTCATTTTTGAATGACTTACTGGTCAAGATGGGCCCAAGCACTAAGCTTGAGGACAAATTGGAAGGCCAAGAACCAGTAGTAGTAGTAGCATGTTGGTTCTTTATAATAGTAGTAGCAGTTGCTACTGTGGTTGAATAACTTCCTAGTTAAGAGGGAGTGTTAAAGTATTGTAACTTCAGAAGACATCCCAGGTGTATTGATTGTGTTCCCCCTTCAGGAGATGAGTTTGGTCTTGTAAGAGTCATTGAAATAATCAATGTAAACCTTTGAATGTAATTCAGGTCAATAGTACCCCAGTTTCAATATAATAAATGTTATTTTTGGTGTCTTTCTAGACAAGTCGGCCCGCTTGGCCAGAACACGATTGTTCCAAACAATTCGGCCCATGGACGTGATGAGTTGGTGTGGGAGGCGCATAGCAAGTGGTGGCTATGGACTGATCCATCATACATGAGTAATTGGGGGTGAAACTAGGTTGGGAAACATGACGGATGTTACCTGGGTATGGTGGAATCATGTGAGAGGCTGCATAGAACTGAGGATGCTGCGTGATAGAGACTATGACTCCATCATCAGCGTGGGATGCCCCCAGTGTGTTACAGCGAGAGGTGTCGGCTCGGGGAGCATCAAGTATGATGGTATATAAATACCTAGACTGGGCGTAGATTAAGTCAAATTGATGTTCCTTTAAGATGACCTCCTCCTCAGATTTGGGTCACTCAAAGGCGAAGTCCTTGGTTATGGGTGGAAGTAAGGTTTACAAAAACCAGTCAAGGAAGATCCTATCATCCAATTGTATCTTGCACAATCTATGTCTACATCGCCACTCATGGATGTGATCCGTGATGCGGGTAGTTGTATTTTGACGACAGGATAAAAGGATCTCCACTCCCTCATCATATCGGACAGGTAGTTGAAATTATTGAAGGAACATGGAGGCGAGTGAGAAGAAATCGGGGTAAGTGGCATGAGGAAGTTCGATGTACCATTTGGTCGCAGCACCCGTAAGTGTGCGCTGGAACTATATCAATCTAACATATTCCTCGACAATGTTGTTTGATGAACACCACAAGTGGAAAGACATGATGTGGTTCTGGGGGTCCTCACCCGTCTTTCCCTCAAACTTTGGGATGTCTAAGGGAAGTTTCGCAGACATGGGAGGCCAATGTGGTTGATGACTAATGGGGTCATTTGTTAACCTTACCAAATCTGGCAGGTTAATACTAGCCATGAAAGGTATGCTAGACCCGAGGTCGAATCGGGAAGAACTAAAAATGGTGTCGGTGGCTACCGGAACGTAGTTCCCGTGTATGACTGAGGGCTGGTGAGGATGACTTCCCATAGCAGGAATAGTCAGAATGGATGTGGAAGGGCCACTGCCCCTAGGTATAAAAGGTGGTATGGTAGGAACCACGGTATCTGGTGTGGGTCCACCACTAATGGGTAGCATACCAATATCAGCATGTGCAGTGGTCATGGGCCCACTAGAAGGGATACCCATGATGATGGGTGGAAAGGATGTAGGTCCACTACCAACTATCCCTCCATGGAAGGGATCTGGATGTGCACCAGCCATGGGGCTAGACGGGGCAGTGAACAAAGTGGGTTCGGATTGGTAGGAATCTAAGTTGGAATCAGAGGTTGTCTGTGGCTCTGAGGGTGGGGAGTGATGTCGAAAATGGATTTGACGGTGACGATTCAAAGAACCGAACTGAGGGGTGTTCCCCCTAATCCAATAGGAATAACGTGGTGGAGTAATGATGGATTATGGTAGTCACAGGAAATGAATATTGACCTCAGTTTTAATCGAATTCTTAATGGTTCAAGAGGAGTCACTCAACCACCAATGTTGTCTGATGGATTTCGTATTGGGGCAGTACCCCTCACTCCACGGCTTAGGTAAAATAGATGAATGTTTTGCCACAAACGAAATCTCTAGGTTTTCCTCACTAGTGGGTACTAGTCAATCCAGTGGGGGTCGTTGCCCTTTTCTCTTGGTAGGTCCTATCAATGGCCAGCTACTTCGAGGTTCCTGTGGTACTCCTCACAATGAGTTTTAGGGCTATTCCCAAGTACTTCCCACAGTTTTACGGATGGGACTTATGTCCCAATCCGAATGTTATTATTTTAATTGATTATTTGTAATGGCTCTGCTCGGGGTCATGAACCGAGCGTGTTCACTTAATGGCATGGATATGTGCACCTGTATGTAAAAGGTTTCATTCCAATCTTGAAACAAAATGGGTAACAAGAAAATTTTGCAGGAAATCAACAAGGGGTTGTAACCAAGCAGGTCTAGACGAAAAACGGGTCTGGATAGAAGTTTGGGACAGAAACGGGTCTGAACCAGGCATAGTACTGTAAACTGACAGTCATGCCTGTCAAAGGAACAGACGCGATCTGTGTCACATAGGACAGAAAGGCAAAGGCGATCTCAGCAGAGAACAACCGAGTCACGCCCAACAGAGTCGACAGAGAACTGGCACCGTGAAAGTTTGGATCGGTCGCATGGGGGCCTGATCAGTGACAGCTGAAGGAAAAAATGGAAAACGAACCTGTAGCTAACATGCAAAAACAGGGATCCAAGAGGATTGACCAGCAGAGTTGCCAAAACTATAACAAGGATTTATCCCTTATTACGTGCAAAATCACTAGCCTTACGTCAATGGGACAGTAAGGGAGAGTTCATGAAAAACTAAAACAATAAAACTAATTAGTAACAAAAAGAAAATATATATATACGAGGGCTAAACTAAATAAAATACAAAATAAACAAATGTTATACCTTCTTTTTGTAAAGTGGGCCACCATGGTCGTCTGAGAAGTGGGATTCCTCTCCTCAGGCTGGTTCTCCAGGTGGGTACTGAGAATGTCTCAACGTACTAAGTGGGAATGGTATGGCAATGGGATGGTGGAAAAATGGTGTGTGAATACCTGAGAGCAAACGGTGTCCCAGCATACTCACGAAATGAAAATGTGAAAAAAGGTATTTTGGGAGAGCCCTTCACAATGTATTTATAGAATGGATCTAGGGTTTTTTGACCCAATGTGGTTACCCATGGTATTTTCCTATGGTTTTCTCTCTTTTAGGATTTTTACACCCTTTTTAGGGTTTTGGAACCTGTTTTAGGGTTTTTGACCCTTCTTTGGAGAGAGTGAAGGTAAACCATAGTAAATAATAATTTTTTTAGATCATTTTTTGTGGAAATACAATTGTGAAGGTCAAAAGTAAGGAAAATATGGTAGGAATATGATGTATGTATGTGGTTTAGACCATGTAGAGCTAGGTGAACATTTTTTTGTGTTAACAAGTCATGTTATGTTAGAGGTCAAGTCAACTGGAGAATATAAATAGGGAGGCTCTCCCCTTCATTTGTACTCACTCACTCAAGTTGTTTTGCAAGTGAGGGAAGAACTAATGCGCCAGAAAGAAGTAGAAGCAATTGTTTGGGTTTTACACTACTCTGGTTGAGATCTATACTGAGGAAGTTTTGAGGGGTTTTCTCCCTTGTGGTTTCCCCGAGGAAAATCTTTGTGTTCTTGTGTTCTTATGTTTCTATTATTGTTGATCTTTCATTGATATTCTAATGACAATTTGTTTTAAGATATCATCCAATCAAATCAAGAAAACTTAACAATAGTAGTCATTATAGTTGTAAAGTCATAGGTAACTCCATAGAGAGTACATTTTCCTTTGTATTTCCGTTCCATATAAAGAAAAGCAAGGCATAGTCCTCATTTATGGCAAGGTTTTCCTAGAGTAAAACTTGTGTTGATTGTGTGGATTGTGCATTTCATTATTCTAGTTATTTTTCTTTTAGTTCTAGTTTATTTAGCATTCAGTGGAAAAACACTAATAAAAAAACTAAGTTGTAAGATCCGTTGTAATGAAGTGTTCAAGTGGAATATCCTCAGCAATTTACAAAATCACTTGTCGAGATCATAAGTACTCCTCAGCATACGAATAATATCATCATCGTAGAGAAGAAGGTTGATAATTATACCAATCAAAGTCATGCCAACTCAACCTGGCTCTTCCAAACAACCCTCTAGCTTCCCATTGTAAATACCAAAAAAGGATAAGGGATAGGGGACAACCTTGTTTGACTCCTATATTACAATTAATTTCCTCTAATTGTTCCTCGGAGTTCTTAAACTTGGCAATAACCTTCTTGTACAAACTTATCACAACAAATCTCAATTCAAAAAGCTCTTTTAACTCTTCTAATATATTCCAAATTTTTGTTTTTGTCATTATATCAAATGCTTTTCTAAATTCAACAAAGAAACACGGAAGATTTTTTTTATTATTGCAACACTTCTCAGCGATGGTACTATGAATAACAAGGTGGTCCACAGTTGAATGATAGTGTTGAAATATTGAATCATAGTGTTTAAATCTTACGTGGCCTTTAAATCATTTTCCATTACTTTCTAACCAAATGTGATCTTCCTTTCCAAAATAATTCCATATAATTTAGCTAAAATAGGGCTAATCATAATGGTCCTACAATAAAATGGATTATTTTTGTTTCCAATTTTAAAAATATGAATAATGAGGCTTTATGTCCAGGGGGAAACTATGCTTTACTACTAAATTGAAGAGCTTATGGATGTGAGGGATGAGGATAGGCCCACCAATTTTTAAGATTTTTGCAAAGTATCCTTTGATGTCCTTAGCTTTCCCTTTTGTGAGTTGGTTAACCCTTAACTCTATGTCTTCTAAAGGGAAGACTTCTTCCTCTATAGAAACGGGGGTTTGAATCGTTTCCACACATCAGGAGATTTGTAAATGTTTTGAAGATAAGAATCCCTATCCCTCGAGGGAATCAAATTGTTTTCATTAGTTTTACGGCTTAGAATTTGCCTCTGAAATTTCTTAGGATCTACCTTAGAGTGGTGCAAAATATTCTCTTACTTTCTATTATATAGCACATTTTTTCCTTTTAATTAGGGATTTGTACATAGAGATCTTGTATGTTTTTTAGGACTTGTTAGAAACATCCCTAATAGTGTTTTTAACATACTTGCACTCTTTACCATACCAATGGTTGGTCTTATTCTCATTTTTACATGACACCATGATAGAGAACTTGTTAATGAAAATAAAGAAGGTTGTGGTAAAATTATGATAGAGATCTTTAATTTTGTTATTTGTTGACAGTATATTTAATTCATTATTTAAATCCTTTAAGAATATATATATAAAAAAATTATATTTATGAAAGACTAAATGCTTTTGGTTATTATAATTCTTTGGTAAGGGTGTATGTGCTCATAAAAAATAAAAAATAAACAAAAAAAAATTGCAACAAATGTTAATAACATGGTTGTCCTCATAAAAAATAATGCAACAAATGTTAATAACATGGTTGTCCTCGAGGAGTAAAGAACGTAGATTTGGATAATATGCCATGGAAAATGAAAATTTAAGAATAAATCTTTTTAAACCAGATTTGGTTAATAAATAGATTTAAAATATATATATTGGAAGATTTGGTCAATAAATAGATTTAAAATATATATATTGGAAGTTGTGGTTGAGTTTTTATTAATTTATTGAAATAATTTTAAGATTTCAATGTGTAGTAACATAAAACTAATTTCTCACGGGGATTAGAGTAAGAGTAATTAGTAATAAGAAATTAAGATAAAAAGTTGCAAATAAAAAATCATAAGTTCAAATTTCTTTAATGGATGATTAATAAAAAAAGAAATTTTCAGCAGTTTTAAAATCACAGAAAGGATGGAACAGTTTAGAGGATGGAACAGCGTCATCCCAAAGCTGCCATACACGGTCTTTTTTGGTTATCAGACATATCAGGATAGCAAACATAGGCCTGGTTTTTTCAGATCCTGGTAGGGAGGAGAAAGCACATCAGAAAAGATGTGAAACAATTTGTAAAGTTGCTTATAGCAGGAACAGATGGCATACTATTTTGTATGTAGTGTTTTGATTAATAAAAATCTGCTTTTTTTTCTTCCAGAAAAAAAATAAAAAAAAGAAATTTTGTAACACACCAAATTAAAGAAAACTATTATTTTTTTGAATATTTTATTTTTAAATCTTTTGACAAGAAAATCAAAATACATGTAATGGATAATTTTTATTTATTGATTAAAAATGCTGAAAGAAATCAAAACTAAAATAGTTGTTGAAAGAGTGTTTGTTGACCCACATGGGGAAAAGACAAGTGGCGAAAGCTGTCGAGTGAAGACTCAAGTGATGCAGGAGGCATCCTCCCCAAAATCATTTCAAAACTCATCATCGAGTGCTAAAGAGCATGAGGCAAATAAATGACCAAGTCCTAGGAAAAATACTATATAATAGTATGTCCATTTAACAAGCAGGAGGCTAGTGATGGATGAGGAACTGATCTGTTAATGCAATAGATGGCGCATTTATTGGATTTTGTCCTTGTGGTTCAGCAAACATGCTCGGGGGTTTTAGAGCAAGTGAGATTTGGCTGCTCTAAGAGTTGGCTGGGGAGAACGACTGTTTCAGTTATGTTTTCCCGATACTAGTGCAAGGTTTCCTATTCTATATTCTTATTCGTTTTAATCTTGTTATATTAGAATTCTAGTTTATATATGAATTGTAATTACATTTTACAGTAAATGGAATTATGCATCTGTTCCTATTATCTTTCCTATCTTATGTTATGATTAAAAGTAAATTGATCTTCACTAGCCTAGAAATTGTAGATATATGGTCTGAGTATATTTTAATGAACCTCTGTTTGGGAACCCATACCCGAATCAAAGTTCTGAATAAAAATGTTTGTATGATAAGTGTAATTAGGAAATCTGAACAAGAACCATTATAGATCTAGTTAAATGTTTTAATTCAAGCATGCATATGTTTTATTAATGTATTTAAATGTTTTTGTTCAACTAATTTTCCCATAGATGTCAATGTCTTTTTACAGAGTTCATCTATGTCCTCTAATTGTTTCAAATTAAAACTTATCTAAATTTAAAACCATGTTTCAGAGCACTGTTGCTACAACAGGTTCCTTAAAATATATAATTTACAACAACTTTGCAGAAAAATAGATTCCATTGCATAATCAGTAAACGAAAAGACTACAAAATTGTTGCTTAAAACTAATCTAAGTGATCATAATAGAGTGAAGGGGACTTTTTCTCATTATAATATCTAGATTGCAAATTAATATGGGCAACGATCGCCACAACAAGTCCTATGCAAAAATTACTTAAATTGTTAGCACGAGACCAAATCTTATAAATTAAATAACAAACGGTTACATGATTGTTGTGTAACCATACATGTTATAAGCCTTCTATAACAGCTCATAGATCTACATAATAAACACAACAATCAAATCTAACAATATTGCAGTCCTTAATTACAAACATACAGTCTCAAATCGTGGGTATCTAAACCCCGAGACTTTTGGCTCGGTCTAAAACAATTTGCCTCCCCAAAAATTTAAATCACAAAGATATCTAATTATTTTTCATAAACATAAACCATCCAACAACTAATGTGTGGCAGTAAGAACATTAAAAATGGCATCCATCGCTTTATTAAAATCACGATAGCTACATTCGTCGTGATGGAGTGTCAACACAATAAACAGAGAGGCTCCAACTATAAGTTACTATAGACCCAAAGGGATCTTATTAAAACATTCAAAGATCGAGAAAGGGGCATGAGTATTTGACTCTACTTCCATATAAACTCTAAGTGGTTGTAAGTCCATTAAGATGGCATCCACCGTCCAATCAAAACCACAACATACACATCCGAAAAGAAAATACAACAACAGTTTAAAAGAGAGGTTGTGAAGCCATTGTTGCAAGCTATTGCAGACCCTTAAGAAATTGAATTGCAAAGTCCAACTTATCTTCATAGGACTAGAGAAAGCCCCATTTTCCTACAAGGTCCACGAACCCAGCGAAGAACGACTGCAACCTAACTACTTAACCCTTACCAATTAATTGTTGGTGGATCGTTGTTGCAGACCGAGCGCATCCATGCCGGAGGGTTACATGTAATATCAACAACTAAGTAATGTTAGTACTTGCCAAGAAAATTTTGGTTTGGATAATGTTTAAACAGAGTAAGGTTTATACTCACCTTTTGCATTTAAAGTAACACGCCTGAGAGGAGGTGACCTTGTCGCCACTCTCGTCGACCTTCTCATAACCTGCATTAACCACAATGTAATTAAAACCTTTTCACAGTCATTGAAAATTGTTAAAAGAATGACGATAACAGAATTTAAAACATTACCTTATTCGAATGCAGAGAGGGCCATGGGTCGGCTCCTCTTGCACGCCCTTATCACTTCTATGCCTGCATTTTAAAGTCAAAACCCAAAGTCAGTTGTCTCTTATTCCTTTAAGTCTGAAAACAATTTTTAAAACTAATAGAACCAAGCTGAGTTTTTTGCATACCTGGTTAAAGGCATGGAAGGTCCGACAAACTATTGATCTTTTTCTTCTTCACAACAAACTAGCAAGTTTGAGACCTTTTGGCAGCGATTAACACTAATGAAAACCTCAAGCATACCTCAAAAACAAAAAATTAATGCCATTAACCATCTGGGTAAAAGTTTGAACAAAAATTGCACAGTGCAGCCATGGAGGCCAGAGCCTTCTTCTACAAAATGTTGCAGACCAAAAACAAACTTGCAAATGAAACTTTCAGACATGTAAAACTATATTAAACCCTTGTTGAAACCCTCGCCTAAGATTGCGACAGATGGAGGGTAGAGATCCATCTCGAACACGCATTTAAGCTTGCCATTAAACGCATGTCTACGTTGTCAACTCGTAGCGAGGGCAGAGTTATTGCCAAATATCAAACTCAAGTGTAAGTGTGTCCATAACTTGTATCTCTCGGTAATGTATGGTTCAATATATATATTAACCTCAAAGTTTTTATGCCAAGGTCAAAACCATGACTATGGTGTTAGCACCATAGTCCCCAAGTCCTTACATTCAAGAAAACAAACTTCATAACCTTTTTCATAATTTTATAGTTTTATGTGTGGCATATACCTTGTGTCTCCCACTAAGAATATGGTTCACACCATAGTAGAACATCAACAATACCTCGTGCCAAAGTCTAAGTGGGATCACGACTATGGTGTTTAACACCATAATCCCCAACCTTTTTTCATCATTGAACTGTGTTGTGTTAAGCCATTGTTTCTTATTTAAACTCTTGCTAAAAAAAATTGAACTAGGTTTAGTTGCTAGAGTTAGGGCGTAACTGCTAGGGCAGAACCTTAGCCTTTAGGCTTACCAACCCATACCGAAATTAAATGGTAAAATAGGCATAAAAAGTAGCAAGAACATCACCTTTAGGTGTGGCGTTAGGGTCGTCGATACCCCTATGTAAACACCATATGAAGTGTAACATGTCCAATTCAAGTAAGAATCAATTATAAGTTATCCTAGACATAACGACAAATTGTTCATGTTACCACCAATTATACAAATTACAATATTCACTGAGATAAAATAATATATTGATTTTATTTTTTTTGAGAATTTATAGATTTGTGACAAACTTTCATTTCTATTGGATAAACAATTTGAAATCATAGAAATGAGACATATAAAAATAGTTTTACTTTTTGAAAGCATCTCCCCCCACACACATATAACCATCATATTGTTAAAAATAAAATAATTTTACTTTTGGAGAGCATGTGCCCAAAAAACCAATATCCATGTTTTGTAACTATCTCTAAAACTACTTACAAAATAAAACCAAAAATTACTCTTAATTACAACTTAATCTGCCAAATTAAAATCATATTTAAATTATTAAAGTTTGATATGACCAATAAACTTATTTAAATTATTAAGGTTTGATAGGACAAATAAACTTATTAAAATTATTAAAATTTGATATGAAAAATAAACTTATCATTAACATATGCACATAAAAAAACCTTTGAAAAAAATATCATTAAAAGTAAAGGTAAAGTTGTATTTAAATTTGAAACTGGAAATACAAGTCTTAGAAATTTTAAAATTCAAACTACATATCTTGACCCGCATATTTGAAATAAATAAATAAGTTGTTTCAAGTTTTCAAAAAAAATAGTTTTTAAATTTAAAATGTCCATTCCAACAACTATTATAAAAAATAGCAAAAGCAAATGCATTGCTTTAAATAGTAAAATCAAATGTGAATTTACTAAACTTGGACTTCAAGACGGGGCAAATTTAGAATCCCAAGGCAATACTTGACATGTAATATTCAAAAGTCAGTCAAAGGAAACAAATAGAATATAGTTGTATCAAGCTTTTAAAGGAAGCCAATTGTTTAAATGTAAGTGTCCATTTCAGTGATTAAAATCAAATATATTTTATTAAAATAAAATGATTAACATATCGATTTGATTTTGAATAGTTGGAATAAAAAAGTTTTAATTTAAAATAAAATTTATTATTAAGTGTTTCTTCGAGTGATTAAAATCAAATATATTTTATTAAAATAAAATGATTAATATATCTATTTGATTTTAAATAGTTGATTAAAATAAAATGATTAATATATTTATTTGATTGTAAATAGTTGAAAGAAAGTTTGAATTAAAAAGTTTTACATTTAAAATAAAATTTACTATTAAAAAGGTTTATGATGTCTAGCCAGTATATTTAATAAATAAATTATCTTAGGAAGGATTGTATTTGTTTTCAATTTTAAAATACTAATAATGATGCTTTGTGTTTAAGAGGAAACTATGCTTTACTACTAAATTGAAGAGCTTATGAATATGAAGGATGAGGATAGGCCCACCAATTTTTAAGAATTTTGCAAAGTATCATTTGATGTCCTTAGCTTTCCCTTTTGTGAGTTGGCTAACCCTTAACTCTATGTATTCTAAAGGCAAGACTTCTTCCTCTTTAGAAACGCGGGTTTGAATGGTATCCACACATCACTAGATTTGTAAATGTTTTTAAGATAAGAATTCCAATCCCTCAAGGGAATCAAATTGATTTCAATAGTTTTATGACGTAGAATTTTCCTCTCAAACTTCTTAGGATCTACCTTAGAGTGGTGCAACAGAACATGATAGAGAACTTGTTAATGACAATAAAGAAGGTTATGGTAAAATTATAATAAAGGTCTTTAATTTTATTATTTGTTGACAATATATTTAATTCATTATTTAAAACCCTTAAGAATATATAAAAAAAATTATTTTTATGAAAGAATAAGTACTTTTGGTTATGATAATTCTTTGTTATAGGGTTTATATGCTTCTCAAATTTTACAATAAAATTAAAGGTATATGGTTCAAAATTCCACTACCATAAATTTCTTAACCAATTTGTTAAATAAATTTAAAACATAAACATTTTGTATAAAAATTATAAAAAATATATTAATATATTTTATTATATTTAAAATATAATATATAAACCATAAATAACATTATAAAAATCTATATCATATCTATGTGTATACTAAACAACATTATTATTATTAGTATTAGTATTAGTATTATTATATATATTGGCTAGGTTTAGAAGACTTTAAGATCCATCTCAAATTCTCACTATAATGTGCATGTGACGCTGGTATTTCCCAGCCATTTGTTTTAGCAGATGCATACATCAATTCAGCAAGTGCATACATCAGTTTGTAAATGTGAACCATCATTCCTGCAGCTACATATCATTTGTTTTGTTGCAAACCAACCCCTAAATTACAAGGCAAATCGAAGTGAAATTGACAAAATTGGGCCCGTGCATAAACAAAGGGATGCAACAATGTTAAATAACATCATATAAATAAATAATTTCATAATGCAACAAATGTTAATAAAATAATTCAACAAATGTTTTTTTTTTTTTTCAAGAAGAAAAAAGCATGTCCTTGATATTCTATTAAGAATCAAAGGGCATCTAAAGTGCCGACCCAAGAATGGGTTACATCCAAGAGAAGTATACAACTTATATAAGTAAAGTCACCTCACTACCAGTCGCAACCGGGGGGACAATAGCGGATCAACAGAGAAAGAGTTCCCATCAGTAAACTGTCTCATCATAAAGCAGATCTGTCAAGTAAACCATATCTACCATGGGCCAAGGAGACATAATGCAACAAATGTTAATAACATGGTTGTTCTTATAAAGGAATAAATAACTTAGATTTGGATGATATGCCATGCAAAATGAAAATTTAAGAATAAATCTTTTAAACCATATTGGTTTAATAAATAGATTTATATTTTGTTCTTATAAAGGAATAAATAACTTAGATTGGGATGATAAGCCATGCAAAATGAAAATTTAAGAATAAATATTTTACACCATATTTGCTTAATAAATAAATTTAAAATATATATATTGGAAGTTGTGGTTGAGTTTTTATCAATTTATTGAAATAATTTTAAGATTTTTATGTGTAATAATATAAACAAAATTTTCATAAAGATGAGAGCAATTAGTAATGAAGAATTGAGATAAAAAATTATAAGTTCAAATCCCTTTTATTGATGATTAATAAAAAAATAAACTTTGTAACACACGAAACTAAAGAAAACTATTATTCTTTTGAATATTTTATTTTTAAATATTTAGACAAGAAAGTCAAAATAGATGTAATGCATAATTCTAATTTTTTAATTAAAAATGTTGAAAGAAATCAAAACTGAAATGCTTGTTGAAAGAGTGTTTGTTCACCCACAAGGGGAAAAGACAAGTGGTGAAATATGCCAAGTGAAGACTCAAGTGATGCAGGAGGCATCCTCCCCAAAATCAGGTCAAAACTCCTTGTGTAGTGCTAAAGAGTAGGAGGCTCATACATGGCCAAGTCCTAGGAAAAATAGTATATAATAGTATGTCCATTTAGCAAGCAGGAGGCCAGTGATGGATGGGGAACTAATATGTTAATGCAAGAGATGGCGCACTAATTGGATTTTGTCATTGTGGTTCAACAAACAGGATCGGGGGTTTTGAAGCAAGTGAGATTTGGCTGCTCTAGGAGTTGGTTGGGAGGAACGATTGTTTTAGTTTTGTTTTCCATACAGTGGTGTCAGGTTCCTTATTTTATCTCCCTATTTGTTTTAATCTTGTTAGAGTAGAATTCCAATTTAAATATGAATCGTAATTACATTTTATAGTAAATGGTATTATGCATATGTTCCTATTATCTTTCCTATCTTATATTATGATTGAAAGTAAACTCATCTTCATTAGCCTGGAAATTGTAGATATATGGTCATAATATATTTTAATGAACCTCTCTTTGGGCATCCATACCCGAATTAGATTTCTGAATAAAAGTGTATGTAATGATAAGCGTAATTAGGAAATCCTAACAAGAACCATTATAGATCTAGTTAAATTTTTTAATTCAAGCCTACATATGTCCTATTGACATATGTTCAACTAGTTTTCCCCTAGATGTCGACGTCTTTTTACAGTGTTCATCTCTGTCCTCTAACTGTTTCAAATTAAAACTTATCTAAATTTAAAACCCAGTTTCATAGCACTATGGCTACGACAGGTTCCTTAAAATATATAGTTTACAACGACTTTATAGAAAATAGATTCCATTACATAATCAGTAAATGAAAAGACTACAAAATTGTCGCTTAAAACGAATCTAAGTGATCTGAATAGAGTCGAGGGGATTTCTTCTCATTATAATATCTAGATTGCATATTGATATGGGCAACGGTCGCCACAACAAGTCCTATGCAAAAATTACCTAAATGATTAGCACATGACCAAATCTTATAAATTAAATAACAAACAGTAACATGATTGTTGGGTAACCATACCCGTTATAAACCTTCTATAACAGCTCATAGGTCTAGATAATAAACACAACAATCAAATCTAACAATAATGCAGTCCTTAATTACAAACATACAGTCTCAAATCACAGTTATCTAAACCCCGGAACTTTTGGCTCGGTCTAAAACGATTTGCCTCCCCAAAAATCGAAATCACAAAGATATTTAATTATTTTTTATAAACAAAAACCATCCAACAACTAATGCATGGTAGTAAGACCATTAAAAAAGGCATCCATCGCTTTATTAAAATCATGATAGGTACATTCGGCGTGATGGAGTGTCAACACAATAAACAGAGAGGCTCCAACTATAAGCTAGTACAGACCCAAAGGTGTCTTATTAAAACATTCAAAGATCGAGAAAGGGGCATGAGTATTCGACTCTACATCCACATAAAATCTGAGTTGTTGTAAGTCCATTAAGATGGCATCCATCGTCCAACCAAAACCTAAAAATACACATTCGAAAAGAAAATACAACAACGTTTTAAAAGAGATGATGTGAAGCCATTGCTGCAAGATATTGCAGACCCTTAAGAAATTGAATTACATAGTCCAACTTATCTTTATAGGAGTGGCGAAAACCCTATTTTCATACACGGTCCACAAACCCAACGAAGAACCACTGCAACCTAACTACTTAACCCTTAGCAATTGACTATTGGCGGACCGTTGTTGCAGACCGAGTGCATCCATGCCAGAGGGTTACATGCAATATCAACAACTAAGTAATGTTAGTACTTGCCAAGAAAATTTTGGTTTGGATAATGTTTAAATGAGAGTAAGGTTTATACTCACCTTTGGAATTTAAAGTAACAGGCATAAGAGGAGGTGACCATGTCACCACTCTCAACAGTCTTCTCATAACCTGCATTAACCACAATGTAGTTAAAACATTTTCGTAGTCATTGAAAACTATAAAAAGAATGACGATAACAGAATTTAAAACATTACCTTATTTGAATGTAGAGAGGGCTAGGGGTCGAATCCTCATGGATGCCATTATCACTCCTATGGCTGCATTTTAAAACCAAAACCCAAAGTCAGTTGTCGCTTATGCCTTCAAGTCTGAAAACAATTTTTGAAACTAATAGAACCAAGCTGATATTTTTGCATACCTCGTTGAAGGCATGGAAGGTCCGACGAATGATTGATCTTTTTATTCTTCGCAAGAAACCAGCAAGGTCGAGACCTTTTGGTGGAAATTAATAGTAATAAAAACCTCAAGCATTCCTTAGAAACAAAAAGTAATGCCATTAACCATCTGGGTAAAAGTTTGAACAAAAGCTACACAACGCAGCCATGGAGGGCAGCGCCTTCTTTTACAAAACGTGGCAAACCAAAAACAAACATGCGAATGAAACTTTCAGATGTGTAAAACTGTATTAAACCCTTTCAAAAACCCCCGCCTAAGATTTTGACAGATGGAGGGCCGAGATCCATCTTGGACACGCATTAACCTTTCCATTAAATGCTTTGTTGCGCTGTCAACTCGCAGCGAGGGTAGAGTTATTGCTAAAGGGCAGAGTTATTGCTAATGTAACTGCTAGGGAAAAACCTTAGCCTTTAGGCTTACCAACCCCTAGTGAAACCAAATGGTAAAATAGGCATAAAATGCAGTAAGAACGTCACATTTAGGTGTTGCATTAGGGTCGTCGATACTCGTATGTAAACATTGTATGAAGTATAACCTGTCCAATTCTAGTAAGTATCAGTTATAAGTTATTTTACACATAACAACAAATTTTTCATTCTACGACCAACTATACATGTTACGATATTTACTCGGACGTAAGATCCCCTTAATACGCAACCGGGAAACATGAAGTGTAAGTAAAAGCACTGTAAGTACTAATCCTAACTTCATCAAATTGTGGATGAAATTGATAATGTCGAGAGACTTAAAGCGTTGCGTTTTTAAAACGATGTTTGGGGATTAATCCACTTCGGGGAAAGGTAAAAGTTGAGGGAGGCCTTAAGAATTGGGAGAAAAAATAGCAATTCCTTTGACAACCTAAACTCTTAGTTTTCATCCTATGTCGAATTAAGTCCTCGATAGACTAATTTACTTTTAGTCAGATAAAAAATAGTGGATATTTATGATCCTATTTTTTCTTAGGTGAAAAGATAATTATTACTTAATACTTATTTATGGAATCAAGTACCAAAGAGTCTCCCCTAGAACTTATATATAAAGAAATAAGCTTTCTTTTGAAGAGATAATATTATAGTCATCTTAATTCAATTAATGAATTATTTACGCAAATAAATGTATTTATATATATATATAAATAATTCTCGCAAAAGTTCCAAAGAAATATGGATAATACTTTAAGTGAATGGATTTATTTTAGTATAGATATAAACTATACTCTTGATCATAATAAATAAAAGAATTTCTTTTTAATAAAGTATTCCCACATATGACAAAATGGGAAGCCATATAAAGCGATTCTACTATTGACAAAATGGGAATCCATTTAACATTGAACCCATCCTACCAAAAAGATACGTGTTGTCATGAATATATATATATATATATATATATATATCATTAATCTTTCTCAAGGGTAAACCAAGGCAGATTCTTTCACATCCTCTATAATCTATCATTTATAATAACAAATGGGAGACTCTCAAAAGGCTTATATATAAAAGACATGTCTAGAAAGGGGGCCAAGGAAAATAAGGAGTCATTCGAGATGTGTGACAACAATTGAGCACCTTGCATACCAAAAAGCTGAGCATTGCTATTGTATTTGAGAATGTAAGTATCAACTACAACTACATAGATATGTCGGATTCAATTATGTCATAGCAAATGAAATTCTCTTCCGTCAAGAACTGCAATAGAATTAGTAGATTTCCATTGCCAATTCCAAGATACATCTTGAGCGAGTAATTAGAGACAGTTATTTACCACAATATAGAAATAGATGGCAAGCAACCCTTGTCAGAAATAATTTCCAACAAAAACCAAAACTCCATTAATAAACCTCATGTGGAAATACATAAAACCATAAAGAATGTATGTTGTGGAAGAAAAGAACCAATACATATCATTATCATTCGAGCAATCACATATAAACTCTAGCCAAGCCAATATATAATACAATAAATCTATCAATAGCTCTTGACACTTAACATGACAATGGGAAATAAACATAACTTGACACACTCCAAATCCAGCTAAACCATCTTGCTTCAGTAGCTTGTTACAACATCTTCTGAGGCAGAAGGAGAAACAGAGTGGGACTCTTCCCATTCACTCAAAGGAAATTGCTCAACTATGATGTCCTCAATCATCTTAACAATTTCATTCATCTTAGGGTGTTGCTCAAACGACTGTGAAACACAACTCAAAGCAATCTGCAACATGGAAACCATCTCTTCTCCAATGTTCTTGTACCTCATCAATTCAAGGTCAAACACTTCAGCAATCTATTCCTCCTGGACAATAGACTGAACCCATTTTGGAAGATCAACACCTTCTTCTTGAGAATGATAGTGCATAATAGCTTTTCCAGTCAAGACCTCAAGCAGTAACACACCAAAGCTGTACACATCGGCCTTTTGGGACATTTTTTTTGTTTCTTCCTGCTCAGATGCCCTATACCCTACATATCTAGATGAAGCATGAATATGTGAGGGATTTAACAACAGAGCCAGCCCAAAATCAGAAATGCATGCAACACCATTCTTGTCCAAGAGAATATTAGAGGATTTGATATTCCCATGCGGGATCTTCAGAGACCCAAATTCTTCATGGATGTAAGCAAGGCGTCGAGCAGCTCCTAAGACTAGACTAATCCTTGTAGTCCAATCCAATGGTGTTCTTCCCGGACCTATGCTTCCTTATTTGTACATAAACAGAAATCATTTAAATAAAATTGATAATGAAATATAATAAATTAGGAGACACATTTTAATCCTTCATCTGCATCTGTTATTGGAATAGAGGTGTCAAAACCCTAATTGTGTCAAAATCCTAATTGTGTGAAAACTTTGAGATTGCTTGTTAGGGTTGATTACATCACAAGTCATATAGGGCTCTAGCATCAGCGCATTCTTAGAAAGTTGGTCAGATTCAAAATTGAGCTCGCGATATACATGGGCAAATGATAATTTCTCAAATAAAGCCACCTGTGTCTGAATAGTTGCAAGAATGTGTTGCAGGTGAGGGGCATTTATTTGATTTTTCTATTTTTCCAATTTTTCCAATCTATAACCATTTTTTAATCCTCGAATACCTGTGAACGAGAAATGCCTTTGGAAAGAGAAACCTTTAAAACTTCCCACAATGCTACTAGTTATGCCTTACTGTTAGAACAATGGCCAGACACAAATGTTGGTATTCTCTAAGAAAAAGAGGATTCCACCCGATCCACCTAAGGGAGGATTCCCTTGACTTGCATCGTCAAAGAAGGACCATGGGATGATTTTATCGATGGCTGGAGGAATTAAAATTCGTTGCTTTCCATACTTAGGTTCATATTGATGCTCCCCCGTCCACTGCAGAACTAGGGTAATTGTCGCTTCCTAAGGAATCCACTGGTTTTGGAAGATTGTGGAGTTTTGTGCCCATCCTAATCCATATATAAAATTAGAGAGAAATGTGTCATAACAATGTACCATCGGATATTTCCACCATTGCTGACAGCTTCATTCAAAGACACACTAATATGGTTTGAAGATGCTTTAAATTCACTGGTGTCGTCCCTCTACACAGCCTCTGCATCATAGAAAGACATGAATAAGTGAGAAGAGGATTCCCAGTCTGATCTACATAGAGCACACCAGCTTGGATCGTGCCATCCTTTCTTCATGATATTTTTCCAGATTCACAATTTATTACTCAGAGCCAACCATATAGCCATTTTTGCCTTCAAAGTTCAAAAGTATTTTCATACTACAGACCACCACCATTCTTTGTTGCATGTGAATGAATATGAGACATAAGATTCATATCCTAATTTAGTTGAAAGGTCTCCTGATGTACTATTCTTTGTCCAACACAAAACATCTAGTGAATCCTCTTCTAAATGTATGAAACATTCCACCAGATTGTTACCAAAAGTAGACCATTCCCTAGTTTCTTCTTTCTCCCCTTAGCCAAGCCCTAAAGAATATTTCCAACCTACTCTACCCTAGGCTTTATAAGAATTTGCATAGTGGATTTAAGAATCTAATGGAACCTTGCAATAATTGCAACAGAAATAATTAGAATAATGGAGAGAAAATCATGAAGTGAAAACATAAGAGAGAAAACTCAATTCCTATAAACTTCATCTAATTATTATTCACCAATAAAGTTACATTTATAATACATATCTAGGCTTTATAAGAATTTGCATAGTGGATTTAAGAATCTAATGGAACCTTGCAATAATTGCAATAGAAATAAGTAGAATAATGGAGAGAAAATCATGAAGTGAAAACATAAGAGAGAAAACTCAATTCCTATAAACTTCGTCTAATTATTATTCACCAATAAAGTTACATTTATAATACATATCCAAGGGAGAAATTCATGATCCTAAAGAGTTATTTGAAATCCACACATATGGCAGACTTAGATAGCATAGAAACCATCACTAGACATAATTGTTAATCATAACTCCTAAAGCAAATTAGTTAACCAAGTGTAATGGACAACATGTGGACCAAGAAGGCAGATTAGCTAGTTAACCGGTGATAAGTAATGATGGAGTGCACATAATAGGTGTTCAGTTGAGTGTTAGTGGTCATCCGAGCTCATACTAACTCTGCTCATGAAATCAAGGCTAGTTAAGTGATGGTAGGCTCCTGAATTATAGTATACTAACTCAAATGGGCCTAAATTCATGCATGATGGCGGCAATAACTCCTAGAAACAAGTAAGAGGTTGCATATGTGGATAATGGGGCTAATAATGACAAATTAATAGTGTGGCGTGATTGGGATACTTAGGACTATACACTAGGTGGTCAATTGATAATGGTCGAAGCACTAGGAAATCAAATAAATTATTAAGGCTAATGTATAGATGGGTTAAATATTCCAACAACCCCCCCCCCCTTAAGCTTGAATTATGTGAAAAATAAAAGGAGATTAGGGTCCATCACTAAAGGGTAAGGTCACCCTTTACATTATTCATCCATTTAAACTAAGGAAAAAGGAAATAACACATGGAGAAAATCCTTCCTCAAAAAAGGACATGAGGTACACTAGAAATAAACTGCTCGAAATATAAGTAGGTGTGAACTTGATTAGATTTCTGGATGGATATTCTTCTTGGGAAGAAGACGTTGTTGCTCCTATGTCTAGATCATGTGTTGGATATCTACATAGTATACATGCAAATGAAGGTGCTCACTAGACTTGAACTTCCTGAGATCAGTTCCAAATGAGACTTGAAATGTTAGAGCCGTGAAATTTGAACCAATATGTGCTCCAAATAAAGTAAAATCATATCCAAGCGAATGGTGGTGTCCTCCATCTTCTGTGCAACTCTAAGAACATATTCCAATCAAAATCATGCAGTGGATAGGAAGGATGAAAGTGAGATTAAATGCAACAACTCCATACTGAAATATCACCTTCAAAACATCTAATAACACAATAAAAAGTGAGCCAAAGAAAGGCTCAAAGAGTGTATGAGCTACAACAGTTGGCTATTTATATTCAAAATTTGAAATAGAATATAGATAGGAGAACAAAAAGGTTTGGAACAAGAGTCCCATGTGTGCCAAAACAATGGAAAAGTATTTATCTTCAAAGTAAAATTATGGAATTGTGTCAGCCATCATAGAGAAGTAGGAATAAAGCATGAGATCACTAGCTGGGAGTGCAAAAGAAGTACTCTCAGAAATTTGATCTAGCCTTCAAAACTTCCAGGAGATCACTAGATTGTGCACCATCATATTGTGAAGAATGCACAAGATCAAGAACAACTCACTTATCACCATGAAGAATTTGAAAACTAAGATGAGAGAAATCGTCAAGTACTTCATCAACAATAGAGGTTTCTACAATTTTCCTCTTCAAAATCAGGAACAACTTCGAATCCAAGAAGCTATTGTACCAAGAATACCTGCAAAACAAACTCCATAAAGATATTTATGGAATTTAATTGATTATAAATGAGCTATTCTCAACCTGGTATCTTTGATACCATATAAGAATCTACACATAGGGTCTAATAATCTAATGTAAACTCACAAGAATTGCAACAGATATAAGCAGAATAAAGGAGAGAGAATAATGAAGCAGAAACATAAGAGAGAAAAATCAATTGGTATAAACTCCATTTAATTATTATTCACCAATAAGGTTACATTTATAATACATATTGTAGGTAGAAATTCATGAGCCTAAAGAGGTAGTTGAAATCCACACATGTCGTAGACTTAGATAACATAGAATCCATCACAAGGGATAATTCCTAGTCATAAATCTTGAAGCAAGTCAGTTAATTGAGTGTAATTAAGAGTAGGTGGACCAAGAAGGCACGTTATCTAGTTAACTGATGATAAATAATAATGGAGGGCACATAATAGGTATTTAATTGAGTGTTAGTGGTCATTGGAGGTGATACTAACTTAGGCGATGAAATCAAGGTGAGTTAACTGATGGTAGGATCCTAAATTATAGGAGACTGACTCAAGTGGGCCTAAAATCATGCATGAAGGTGAATTAACTCCTAGAAACAAGGAAGAGGGAGTATCTATGGATAATGAGGGTAATAATGACAAAATAATAGTCTGGAGTGATCACGATACTTAGGACTATACACTAGGTGGCCAACTGATAATGGTCTAAACACTAGTAAATCAAATAAATGATTAAGGATAATGTCTATATGGGTTAAATATTCCAACAAGATTGAGTATATTGGGATTGTACTTTTTCTAAATCATATATTTATGGCTTATCAACAATATCCCTTGAGTTTCCCTTAAAATATTATATTCCTCCCTCACTCCTACCCAAGGATCTTACCCTAATTCAACACTTCTTCCATTATCGATTTCCTAAGCCATTCAGTTGCCAATCAACGGAAATGGGAAATTCAATTCCTTTCATCCCACCGAGCCATTTTTGAAGTATGTTACAAGCTGTCTAATCCACTCCAATATAGAGGAATTCTGACAATGCTTCATAGTCATAACCTTTCGCCACAAGGACTTGTCATTCTAAGACAGGAGCCATAGATATTTTACAACTAGGGATTTACATAACAAAAATGGGTTATTTATACCCCAACCGCCTAACTCCTTAGTATTGGCCAAAGTAGACCTTTTAATAAATGGAATTCCATTTGTTTTCTTACCGGCTATCCACAAAAAAGAGAAACATTTTTTCCTTATGTTGGTTAATGCTCCTTTGGGGATATATGCTATGGATTCCAAATATACTAGGATTTTTTGAAGGGATTCCTTCAAAATCACTAGGATTCCTCCTCTTGACAAGAAACTATTACCCTGTAAGAAATCCTTGCTTTTATTTCTCGTATAACCACGTCCAATCTTTGAAGGAATATGAATTTGGTTTAAAAACAAACCCAATATATTTGAAAACTTCTGCCAAATACCTCATGGGAAAGGAGAACACCTACTTCATGTTGGGTTACTGATCATCAGAAATGAGATTCAAGGATAGACTGCACTTTTCCACAATTACTAACATTCATGTCGATTCATTGTATACCTGAAGAATTTGGGATACGTATTGAATACTTTCTATTGATTCCTCTCCAATCATTAATACATTATCTATGAAGAGAACATGAGTGATCTCTTCTAAATCAGTCACTTTCACCACTTTAAAATTTTCTAAATTTCTTGCATGGTGGACCAATCTAATAAGGGCTTCGGATACCAAAAGAAAAATAAAGGGAGAGAGTGAACATCCTTGTCTAATTCCTCGTGATGACTAAAAAAATGAAGAAGGTGATCCATTTATCATAACTGGAAAGGAAGCAAATTGAATGCATCCCATTATCTAATTTACCAAATCCATTGAAACACCTATTTCAATAAGGAAAAGGTGCAAAAAGTTCTAGCTTAGGCTTTAAACAGATCCAATTTAAGATAAAAGGTGCTATCTTTATTCTTCGAAATAGAATGAATGGCTTCCTGGGCCAAAGAGACTACGACATGAATTTGTTAATTGAAAAGGAACCCGAATTGTTTCTCCGAGATTATTTTACTCAAGATAGTATTCTGTCTTTGAACAATAATTTGGAAATCAATTTGTAAATCACATTACAGCATGAGATTGGCCTTAAATCATCAAAGGATGATGGCTTTTGCTTCATGGGGATTATATATATCAATTTGTAAATCACATTACAACATGAGATTGGCCTTAAATAATCAAAGAATGATGGATTTTGTTTCATGGGGATTATATATATAAGTTTGAATAATTGTGAAAAAAATATTATATTTTCCATTCAAGTTTAATTTTCGATAAAAAGCACTTAAATCAAATTTGCATCTCCTTTATATATATTGTATTTTTATAAAAGGAAAAATCATGAATAAAAAAATATGAGAGTTGTTATGATACATTGTATAAGAAGGTTATTGTTAAGTTTATGAATTTTGAGGATTGGATAAAATAAATTAATTGCAATATATTAGTAAAGCAAGATTGTCCCCTATTGATGGCCTGAATGACCAAATATGTCTAAGACTTCTGTTAATAGGTTGAATTTCCTGACAGAAATCTTACTTTCACAAACTCTGCGGGATGTGGAAATGTCCTGCTGCAAATTCTATTCCCTGCAAATCTCTTTTTGCAACTCTCCTTTCCCCAACTTGCGAGATGCGGCTTCACAATCTCTATATCTCCTTCTGCAAATATCCTTTCTGCAACTTGCGAGATGCGGGATGCAACTTCACATTCTTTATTTCTGAAACTAATTATGTCCTTGACGGTCTATTCCACATGCGGGATGTGCGATGTGGGATGCGGGATCACAATTTCCATATTTCTCCGATTATTCAAACCCAAGCTTTCCACACCATTGATTTTTGAGATTGATTCTCAGTCGTTGATTTGTTCCAGATGCAGAACAAATTGTGACCATCGATTTCTGTCGCGATATTTCTCCGTCGTTTGATATTCTCTGAGATATTTCTTCGTAGATCGCCAAATTGATCACTAGAATGATCAATTTCTCTACAATTTGTAAATTAAAGGATTGGTACACAGAATAGAGTGAATGCGGGACGAATTCATATTTCTAGAAATTTATATAAAATCTGGAATCCCTCAACACACACATAATGTAAATCTTTGTTCTTTATTCAACTTGATCAGAATTACAAACACAGAGTATTCAACACTCTTTCTACGCACACTCTTTCACACTCCACTCTTACATTGTCTATCTGTATCTCTCACTCGCTCACTCCTCTATCTCTTTATGATCTACACAAATTAATTTATAACACTCAAAAAACCTGTCATATCCGACTAAGTTGGATCTAAAACCTAATAAAAGAAAACCCTATTGAAAAAGATCAATCCTTGAGAAATCCACACATGGATCAAGGAGAATAAAGGCAAAATTCCCACTTATTACAAATTCAAAACTAATTCTATCTACTTGTCATCAAACCCTATCCATCTAGAACTTGATTACAAGGCAAGCTGACTCATCAGTCAACAAACTCCGAGCTGGATGCTAAGTTGACTCATTAGTCAATGAACTTCGAGTTGGATGCTCCTGCATCATACTCCTGGGGAAGAAAAGAATTTTTCATTAAGTCTTCAGCAAGTACATTGTACTTGGAAATTTCTTGCTTTGTCATCCAGGTTGCATCTTCAACAGGCTGATTTCTCCATTTGACCAAGTATTGAAAGAAGGTTTTGTTCCTGATCTTCCTTAAGATTCTTTTATCAAGGATCGATTCAATCTGAGGTTGTCCTTTCTGTGGAATTTGTCCTTGTCAATCTATAGCTAGATCATCTCTATCTAAAGTTACACCATCTGGTTGGATGCCTGCATCTCTAAAAGGATACAAATCTGAAACATTAAAAATTGGTGAAATCTGAAGGTTAGAAGGAAGTTCAATTTCATAAGCATTTGCAGAAAACTTCCTTAAAACTTTACAAGGTCCAATCTTTTTAAGCTTCAACTTATTATAAGTTCCTTTAGGGAACCTTTCCTTTTTAAGATAGGCCATTACTAAATCTCCAATCTGAAAATTCACTTCTCTCCTCTTTAAGTATGCTCTCTGTTTATGCTTCTCTGCGCTTTCATGTAATCTCTTCTTGATGGTTTCTTGTAGCCCATGCATACTAACTGCAAAGTCTTCACCCTCTGCACTTATCTTTTCCTGTTTTCCCAAATCTCTAAGTTCATATACACCTATTAGATGCATCCCATACAATATTTGAAAAGGACTCATTCATGTACTTCTATTAGGTGAATCATTGTATGCGAACTCGGCCTAAGCTAAAGACAAGTCCCACTGTTTTGGATGTTCATACACCAGACTTCTCAGTATATTTCCCAAGCTTCTATTTACCACTTCAGCATGTCCATCAGTCTGAGGGTGATAAGTAGAACTAAAACTGAGATTAGTACCTAATTTCTTCCATAGAGTTCTCCAAAAATGACCAACAAACTTTGTATCTCTGTCAAACACAATACTCAAAGGCAAACCTTGCAACTTTACAATTTCTGAAAAGAATAGATTAGCAATGTTTGTTGAATCATTAGTCTTTTTGCATGCAATGAAATGATCCATTTTAGAAAATCTATGTACTACATCATAAATTGAATCATCACCTCTCTAAGTTCTTGGTAAACCTAAAACAAAATCCATGCTTATTGAATCCCAAGGCCTACCTGGAATAGGTAATGGTTGATACAATCTTGTATTCTCACTTCTCCCTTTTGCATGTCGACAGATTCTACATCCTTCAACAAATTTCTTCACATCATGCTACATATTTGGCCAAAAATAAAAATTACTCACCAGATCAAAAGTCTTGTCTTGTCCAAAATGTCCTGAGAGACCCTCACTATGCTTTTCTTGGATTAAATTTTCCCTCATTGAACATATTGGAATACACAACTTACTGTCTTTGAACAACAATCTTTCCCACAACATATAATCTAACCATTGGCTTCTATTATGGGTAACAGTATTTTCACAAGCAGTATAAATATCTTTGAAGTCTACATCATTTTTATACATAGTAATCAAGTTTTCAAATCCCAAAGTATTGACCTTAACTTCCTATGATACCAAACTTATTGTGCTCAAAGCATCAACTACTTTATTAGACTTACCACTTGTATGTTTGATAACAAAGGTAAATTTCTACAAAAATTATACCCATTTAACATGCCTCTAATTTAATTTAGGCTAGTTGTTGATGAACTGCAAAGCATGATTGTCAGAATACAAAACAAATTCCCTAGGGATTAAATAATGTCTCCACTTTTTAAGAGCCTACACAACATCATATAATTCTTTATCATATGAAGAGTACTTTTTCTTAGCTTCGTTCAAATTTTCACTGAAATATGCCACTGGCCTCTGCTCTTGACTTAAAACTGCTCACATTGTTGTTCCACTGGCATCTATGTCCACTTGAAACACTTTATCAAAACTGGGAAAATCCAAAATAGGCTTCTCAGTTATTTTCTTCTTCAATAATTTAAAATTTCTATCAGTTGCTTCAGTCCATTTGAAAGGCTCAGAAGCATTCCTTGGAACTGGAGAATTTAAAATTGCTTGTACTTTATCAGAATCCATTTTCAGTCCTTCTTCTAAAACCATGAACCCCAAGTAGAACAATTCTTTTTTCAGGAAGCTACACTTCTTCAAATTTATCAGCAACTTCTCCTTCTGCAAAGTCCTCAACATTAAATTAAGGTTCCTTAAATGATCTTCTCTATTCTGACTAAAAATTAGAATGTCATCTAGATATACTATCACAAATTTTCCAGTAAATTCTTTTAGAACCTCATTCATCAATCTCATAAAAGTATTGGGTGCATTGTAATCCAAAATGGCATCACTAACCACTCATATATGCTATCATTTGTTTTAAATGTTGTTTTCCATTCATCCCCTTCCTTTATTCTAATATGATGATACCCACTCTTCAAATCTATTTTGGAAAAATATTTTGAACCACTTAAACAGTCCATCAGATCATCAATTCTGTGTAGAGGAAATCTATACCTGATAGTGATCTTGTTTATTTCCCTGGAGTCATTACACATTCTCCATCCACCATCTTTCTTTGGACTTAGCACAATAGGTACGGCACAAGGTCTCAAGCTCTCTTTCACCAATCCCTTCTCCAACAGCTCCTGTACTTGGTGTTTGATTTCTTCATTTTCTAGAGGGGTTAATATGTAAGTTGCTTTGTTAGGTAAACTTGCACCAGTTATTAAGTCAATGTGATGACTAATACTTCTTATAGGAGGAAATTCATTTGGCAATTCATCCACAATAATGTCAGCATACTCATCAAGAAAAGTTTTAACTTCATCTAAATTTGTAGAAGTTAAAATTACCTTTGGCTTACCAATAAGACCAAAATGTAGATCCTTTTCTTTCTAAACTTCATGTAACAGTTCTTTTCCAGACATCAGCAAAATACTTGATCCTGAACTTCCCTGAACTGCTTCATCTTCTAAGAGTGACAAGGTATGTCTCTTCCCATCTTTCTCCAGAGAATAAGTATTACTCCTCCCATCATGAAAATATTTCCTATCATATTGTCATGGTCTCCCTAAGAGTATATGGCACACATCCATAGGCATTATGTCACACAATATTTCATCCTTGTAAGTACCAATATGGAACTCCACATTACACTGCTCATTCACCAAGAGATGATGTCATTTCTATAACCAAGACACTTTGTAAGGAGTGGGATGCTTCATCCTCTTCAATCCTAGCTTCTCTACCATCTCTATGGAAACTAAATTATCGGTACTACCACTATCAATAACCATTTTACAACACTTACCTTGTGACTTACACCTTGTTCTGTACAAACGTTTCCTCTAAACTAGTTAATGTACTCGTTTCTTTGTATTCACCAAGACTCTCTTCAACATAAGAGCCTCTCCATCCTATGGAGGATTATTCACCCATGTTTCTTCTTTTAATTCTTCCTGTGCCTCTGCAACATTCACATTTCTTTGACCTGTATATTTATTTCTTGGACAATCCCAAGACATATGTCCAACCTCTCCACAAGTATAACATCTTACTTCTCTATTTATACCTCTTCCTCTACCTCCTCTGAATCCTCCTCTCTGGAATGATTGACTTCTACTGCTAAAACTTTCAGCTTCAACTTTAGAAGTTCTACCTCCTTTGTTTGGAACACCTATGCCTCTTACCATGTTCTTTCCTCTAATCCCATGGTTTTGTTTTCTTAGCAATTTCTCTCCTATCTTTAAAGCTACTTGATATGCATCTTCTACAGTTTTCAAATTTAATAGACTGAGTTCATCCTGTATATCATATCTCAATCCATTGATATACCTAGCTACTCTTTCTAGACCTCCCTCTGTGTGTCCAGATCTAATGTTCAGTCTAAAAAATTCTTCTGTATATTCCTTTACTGTCATAGCCTTCTGTCTAAGGTTCTATAATTATCTAAGAAGAATAACCTAATAATCCTTAGGCATAAATTGACTTTTAATCTTATACAGCATCTTATCCCGAGAGTTAATTTTTTTCTTACCTCTTCTTTCTCGATGGATCTGGAGCTCGTCCCACCAGATAGTTGCATGCCCCTTCAATCTAGTAGCTGCATATCTTACTTTCTTCTTGTCTTCTATCTCTTCAAAATCAAAGTATTTACTCGGAGCATTAATCCAATTCATAAGTTCTTCAACATTTAAGTTACCTGAATACATAGGTACTTCTATTCTTGGTCTGTCACTGATTTTCATCAACATCTTCAATATTTTAACTTCTTCAGGATCTTCTTCTTCTTCCTCGAAGGATTCGGATTCGGCTTCTTCATCGCTGTCATCTGAATTTTTTAAATGGTTCTTTATTTCCATAGCTTCAAACCTTTCTTCCATTCTTCTCATGTTTCTTTCCATTTCTGTTTCTGCGGGTTGTCTTCCTCAACCACGTCCTACAGGAACTGCATGTGCGCGTCCCCTTCTCGGCGGCATCTTTCTTCCCAAATTCAACTAATCAATTGAATCACTATGCAAAATCTTTTTTTTTCTCTGATACCAAAACTGATGGCCTGAATGACGAAATATGTCCAAGACTTCTGTTAATAGTTTGAATTTCCTGACAGAAATCTTACTTCCGCAAACTCTACAGAATGCGGGATGCGGAAACTTCCTTCTGCAAATTCTATTCCTTGCAAATCTCCTTCTGCAACTCTCCTTTCCACAACTTGCGGGATGTGGGATGCGGCTTCACAATCTCTATATCTCCTTCCACAACTTTCCTTTCCGCAACTTGCGAGATGCGGGATGCAGCTTCACAATATTTATTTCCGCAACTAATTATGTCCGCAACGGTCTATTCCGCATGCGAGATGCGGTATCACAATTTCCATATTTCTCTGATTCTACAAACTCAAGCTTTCCACACCGTTGATTTTTGTAGTTGATTCTCAGCCATTGATCTGTTTCCAAATGCGGAACAGATTGTGACCGTCGATTTCTATCACGATCTTTCTTTGTTGTTCAATATTCTCTAAGATATTTCTTCGTAGATCACCAAAATTGATCACTGGAAGGATCAATTTCTCTGCAATTCGTAAATTAAAGGATTGATACACAAAATAGAGTGAACGCGGCATCAATTCTTATTTCTACCAATTTATATAAAATATGGAATCCATCAACACACAAACAAAATGTAAATCTCTGTTCTTTATTCAACTTGATCGAAATTACAAACATAGAGGATTTAACACTCTTTCTGTGCACACTCTTTTACACTCCACTCTCACACTGTCTCTCTATATCTCTCACTCGCTCACTCCTCTGCCTCTTTCTGATCTACACAAATTAATTTATAACACTCAGAAAACCTATCAGATCCGACTAAGTTGGATCAGAAACCTGATAAAAGAAAACCCTATCGACAAAGATCAATCCTTGAGAAATCCATGCTTGGATCAAGGAGAATAACGACAAAATTTCCACTTATTACAAATTCAAAACTAATTCTATCTACTTGTCATCGAACCCTATCCATCTAGGACTTGATTACAAGGCAAGCTGACTCATCAGTCAACGAACTCTGAGTTGGATGCTAAGCAAACCCATGAGTCAATGAACTTTGAGTTGGATGCTCCTGCATCACCTATCCCCTATCATTGTTGGTATTTAAATTGACACTTGCTATAGGGTTGTTTGGAAGAGGCAAGCTGTGTTGGAACCACTTTTACAGCTATAGTCATCATCCTTCTTCTCTATGCTAATGATATTGTTCTTATGGCAAGGAGTTCGTATGATCTCAATAAACAACTAAAAAATATCAAGGATTTTTTATCCAATATGGGTATGACTATTAACATTGACAAAAAAAGGCTATGATAATCAAGTCCTAAAATATCACTTATGATAATTTCATGTATGATAACAACAACTTGGAGGAAGTGACTTCATACTAATATCTCAGAGTTAATCTTCATCAAAAGCTTAAATGAAACTCTAGCCTTGAGAAAAGTATTAATAGAGGGTGGAAATCCCACTATGAACTTAAAAACATTTGTAAATCAGTAGACCTTTGGATTTGGAACAAAAAGAAACTCCCATTTGAAACTCTCGTCACCCCTGTTATTTTATATGGCTGTGAATTTTGGGGCGGCAACATCTCTAAAGAACAATGGAGAAGGATAGAACAAATACTAAAGTGCTTTATAACATATAATATAAAAATTAAAGGCAATACACCATATCCTATCCTCCTGATACAATCGAGTCTCCCCCCAATTGAGAACATGTCTATGAGAAGGTACCTAATGTACAACAACAAGATAAACATCATGGGAGCCAAGGGGCTTCCTAAGATTGCTTCATACTCTAGTAAAAACCATGTATGACTTAAGCAAGGTTGGCATAAAGATTGAAAGTCTTGGATATATCATTGGCCTAGAGTCGAGGAAGAGGTCACTTTTATAATAGTGAGAATATTAAAAGTATTCTTACATATAAATTTAAGGAGAAGGTGTGGTATGATAAAGACTTAAAGGATATTCAGAGAAAATTAATACATTATAAGAAGGTGATCAACCATAATCTGAAAGATCAAAAGTATCTCTTTATTTTAGCTAGTGTAAAGAAGAAAATAAACATTGATAAAATACGAACAACCTCCAACGACCTCCATAATGGAACATGGCATTGGGCAACTCCTAAAACACCATGGGATAAAAGAATTTGTCATCTTTATGACACTAAGAGGGTTGAAGTTGAAAATCACTTTGTCATAGAAAGTCCTGCTTACACTCACATTAGACCGCAATTTCAAAATATTTTCTACAACATGTACCTTCCTAAACATTTAACTCATCACAACTATGGTGATTTAGGAATGATCCTCTTAAATCTTTTCGAGTTTAGAAATAAAAAACTAAAAAACACAACTCCTTACCTTTTTTAAAGTCTGACAAACCAAAGTTAGTTTCAATCGATGATAATAACTATCATCGTCATCATCGTCATCATATCAAATTACCATAAAAATTCTTACAATTTATCATTTATCTAACATATTGAATAAAAAATATTAATACCAAACAATTATTATTTTGAAAAATAATAATAATACAACCTCATTATTCCAATCATAAAAATCTATCATTTAATAACATCAAACCTACGTTCATAACTCTAATCGCGTAATTTATTAACATCAACATTAATCACATAAGTTATTAATATCAACATTTTTTGAAAATATATATATA
>LPNX010205948.1:201205-244445 GCA_001517045.1 Pseudotsuga menziesii
CAAACATGGAACACTCTTTCTTTCTATATATATATGTATATGTTCATAATGATAGTTTGATTATATAGAGAGGGGTCCTTCTTTCTATATATATGTATGTGTTCATAATGATAATTTGATTATATAGAGGGGATAAAATTTGTAACTAATTGTATTTAATTTCGATGGGTTTTAAGTTGTAAATTTTATTTGAATTGATCAATCGATTAGTCATTTAATACCGGAAATGATAATATGATGAGAGTTATTAACATTTACTCGACCAAAGTTTGGTCAATTAGACCTTAAAAAGGTAAGAAGTCACTTGGTTTTCTTTAGAATTTTATTTCTATGCTCAAAAATCTTTAAGAGAGGCATTTGTAAATCCCCATATTGGTGATGAGTTAAAAGGTTAGGAAGGTTAGTATTGTAGCAAATATTTTGATATTGTACTCTAATATGAATGTATGTGGGACAATCTATGATTAAGTGATTTTCATCTTCAACTCTATTTGTGTTGCAAAGATGACAAATTATTTCCTCCCCTGGTGTTTTAGGAATTGTCCACCACCCTATTTCACTATGCAACTTGTAAGAGGTTGTTCTTATTTTATCAATGTTGATTTTCTTCTTTACACTAGTTAAAACATAGAGATGGATTGATATTCCATATTAGGGTTGATCACCTCCTTATAATATCTTAGTTTTCACTTATCCTCTAACTATTTATTGCATTACATCTTCTTCTTAAATTTAGATTAACGAAACTTTTAATATTATCATTATTTTGCAGAGTGACATCTTCCTTGATTCTAGGCCAATGATTTCACCAAGACTTGGCATCTTTATGCCAACCTTTCTTAATTCATAGGTGGTTTTGACTAGAGTACCAAGCAATAATAGGAAGCCTCTTGTCTCCCATGATGTTTATCTCTAAATTGGGGAAAGACTCATTGCTATGGGGAGGATAGTATATGGTGTATTGTCTCTAATTTTGAGATTATATGTTATAAAGTGCTTTTGGATTTGCTCTATCATTCTCCATGATTCTCTAGAGATGTTGTAGTCCCAAACTTGACAACAATAGAAGATAACATGAGTGATTTAGAATTGTTTTCAAGTCCATAATAATCTATCCACATTCACTAATTCTTTTCTCTATGATATAGTTCCAATTAAGATTATGATGAAGATTGATTTTGGGATATTTATGTGAAGTCACTTCATCCAAGTTATTATTTTCATATAGGAAGTTATCATAAGTGATATTTTGGTATTTTATTATCATAACCTTTGTTTTGTAAATGTTAACAGTCATATCCATATTAGAGCATAAACACCTAAGAATTTTTAGTTATTTGTTGATCCTAAATTAATCAATATAAAATTTTCCATCTATCTTGGTGCTTCCTAGGTGGAGAGATTGGATGAATTGGCTTGTAAGTCCCATTTTAGGGGTTAGTCTCACTATGTATATTTGAGGTCCATAACCTTCCAAGGTATGCTTGAGGGCTTAACCAATGTTTTCTAGGGTCAAATTTCCATCGCTTGCATCGTTCTCCTCATGGTTTTCTACACTTCAATACCTTTCCAATGGTTCAAGAATTGCCTCAAACAGGGTTTGTAGGACAAAATCATTCATATCGCAAGTTGACCTATCTAGTTGACCACAATTTTTTTGTGTCAAAATTCCATTGCTTGCATCGTGCTCCTCAAGGTTGTGCTACACTTCGATACCTTTCCAATGGTCCAAGAATTGCCTCAAACAGGGTTTGTAGGATGAAGTCACACATATTGCAAGTTGACCTATCTAGTTGACCACAATGGTACCAAGGGGTTTGCATGTCAACTCTCATTATCACACGTGTAGATAGACACCTGTTACCTTTCAAGAACATTCTAGAAGTTCTAAGACCCTAACCCTAACCAAGAATCAAGGCATGCAAAAAACCCAAAAGTTAACTCTAGACAACTATCGAACTATTTCAAGTTGTTAGGAAAAGAAGGGGCTCCATTCTTATGATGTTATTGTATTGTTCCATAGTTGCGAAATAACATGGGAATGGATATTAGAGTAGAATAGAGGAAGTAGGAGATCGTATAGTATTCATTAAGGTTGTAAAGTCATAGGTAACTCCATAGAGAGTACATTTTCCTTTGTATTTGCATTCCATATAAAAAAAGCAAGGCATAGTCCTCATTTATGGCAGGGTTTTTCCCTATAGTGGGTTTTCCTAGGGTAAGACTTGTGTTGATTGTGTGGATTGTGTATTTCATTGTTCTAGTTATTTTTCTTTCAATTCTAGTTTATTTAGCATTCAGTGGAAAAAGCTAATAAAAAAACTAAGTTGTAAGATTTGTTGTGATGAATTGTCCAAGTGGAATATCCTTGGCAATTTAAGAATCACTTTTCGAGATCATAGGTACTCATCAACATAAGGATAATATCATCATCATAAAAAAGAAGGATGATAATTGTACCAATCAAAGTCATGCCAACTCAACCTGGTTCTTCCAAACAACCCTCTAGTTTCTCATTGTAAATACCAAAAAGGATAAGGGATAGGGGACAACCTTGTTTGACTCCTATATTAAAATTAATTTCTTCTAACTATTCCTCAGAGTTCTTAAACTTGAAAATAACCTTCTTTTACAACCTTATCACAACAAATCTCAATTCAAAATGCACTTTTAACTCTTCAAATATATTCCAAAGGTTAGTTTTTCCATTATATCAAATGCTTTTCTAAAGTCATCAAAGAAACACAGAAGTTTAGTTTTATTATTGCAACAGTCCTCAGTAATGGTCCTACGAATAACAAGGTGGTCCACAGTTGAATGATAGTGCTGAAATATTGAATGATAGTGTTGAAATCCCACATGGCCTTTAACTCATTTTCCGTGACTTTCTAACCATATGTGATCTTCCTTTCCAAAATAATTCCATATAATTTGCCTAAAAGTGGGCTAATCACAATGGTCCTACAACAAAATGGATTATTTTTGTTTCCAATTTTAAAAATCTGAATAATGAGGCTTTATGTCCAAGGGGAAACTATGCTTTACTACAAAATTTAAGAGCTTATGGATGTGAGGGATGAGGATAGGCCTACCAATTTTTAATATTTTTGCAAAGTATCCTTTGATGTCCTTAGCTTTCCCTTTTATGAGTTGGTTAACCCTTAACTGTATGTATTCTAAAGGGAAGACTTCTTCCTCTATAGAAACGGGGATTTGAATGGTGTCCACACATCAGGAGATTTGTAAATGTTTTTAAGATAAGAATTCCAATCTCTCGAGGGAATCAAATCATTTTCAATAGTTTTATGACTTAGAATTTGCCTCTGAAATTTCTTAGGATCTACCTTAGATTGGTGCAAATGATTCTCTTACGTTCTATTATATAGCACATTTTTTCCCTTTAATTAGGGATTTGTACATATATATCTTGTATGTTTTTTTAAACTTGTTAGAAACATCCCTAATGGTGTTTTTAACATATTTGCACTTTTTACCATACCAAGGGTTGGTCCTATTCTCGTTTTTACATGACACCATGATAGAGAAATTGTTAATGACAATAAAGAAGGTTGTGGTAAAATTATGGTAGAGGTATTTAATTTTGTTATTTGTCGACCATATATGTAATTCATTCTTTAAATCCCTTCAACAACAAAAAAAAATTATGAAACACTGAATGCTTTTGGTTATTATAATTCTTTGTTATAGGGTTTATGTGCTTCACAAAATTTATAATAGGATTAAAGGTATATGGTCAAAGTCGGATTCAAAATTTCCACTAACATAAAGTTTAAAGAAATTTCTTAACCAATTTGTTAAATAAATTTAAAATATAAATATTTAATACAAAGATTATAAAAAATATATTAATATTTTTTATTTATTTAAAATATAATATATAGAAACTATAAATAACATGGAAATCCATACCACATAACAATATCCATGTGTATACTTTTGAACTGTCAATGGATCAAATATGTAAGTAATTATTGCAATGAACAGATCAGGATCCACTCTGCTAGGGTTTCTGGCCTCACATCGGCCTAGGGTTCCTATCGTCGCATCGTCACCTGCAAGCTATGGATCCACCGGATTCAGACCTGGATGGGCGGTGTGTTGGTATGGTGGATGGATTTCGCAGGGTTGTGGCCTCTCAACCTGCAGCAAAAAACGCCCCCATGGATACTCGTTTTGTCAAGCTATCTGAAGTTCCAGAAGCCACCTTCTCTTCGTTGGCTTCCAAATTCAAGGCAGTCGCCTTACATGAAAGAGGACTTGTAGGCCATTTTACAAGACTATGGCCATCCCCTCACTCCATCAAAATATGGCTGAACAAGAACTGGTGAACCCGATCCAAGGAGAAGTACAACAAAATATTTACGGAAGAGGTTTCTTCATTTTTCTGTTCGAGAAAAAAGGAGATAGAGATCTAATCTTCAGGAATGGCCTATACTTCATGGGTCCAAGAGGTATGTATCTAAATAAATTGGATCTATCCTTTGATCAGGAAAAGGAAACCCCCTCTGCAGTGCTGGTGTGGGTAAAATTGTCGCACCTTCCGTTGCGTTGGAATGATGAAGATATGAAAACTGTTGGAAACTCCTTATGGAAATACATAGGAAAGTCAAAGCCGAAGCCCCCAATGTTCTCATGCGCCAGAATATGTGTGGAAGTAGATCTAGAAAAAGGTATGCGGGAAGCAATAAATCTCAATATGGAAGGATGGAAACACCTCCAAATGGATGATTATGAGCAAATACCCTTCAAGTGCAAGGTCTGCCACGAATATGGACACTTCACAAAGTCCTACAAGAAGAAAACACAGTTAAAAGAGGGGGAGATCACAAGAGAGGAATGGAACAAATTCAGTTGGAGATAAGGAAACAAAGCAACCAATAGTCAAAGGAACTCACAGGGAAAAAAAGGAAGAAAGTTTTAGAAAATAGCTTCCAATATTTGGCATGAAAGGCCCAATACCAGCCAGAAAATATAACATCAGATAAAAAGGAGACACTATAGGAAAACAAAGGAAATGAGTCGGTTCTGGAAGATATCGAGAAAACCTACGAGCCAACGTTCCCAACACAGTTGTACGTTGAAGTAAGGCCAGAGACTTCTCAGAATTCTGGCTCTGTCACGAGATATAGAGCCAAGGATCAAATGGAGGACACCTCAGAAAGTAAAGAAGAAGAATCAGAACCGCTAATCAAGAAAGGAAAAAAATCGAATAAATATCATAGAGAGCAAGAGACTACAAGGGAGAAGGAGGCAAGTAAGAAATCGAGACTAGATCATCTGGTAAAACCCTTCTTTTTTGATAAGCAAACGACATAACATCCAAATGGAAGAAAGGATAGAGTGGTTCCTCTATCAATCAAAAAATAATGAAGCTAGTCTCCTGGAATTTTCGAGGACTAGGAGGACATCAAAAGGTAGAAGCAATCAAGAGATTCAAATTTACTTAATATAACCATCCTCACAATCTAGGAGACTAAAATGCAAGAGGCTGGCAGTCTGTCCATTCTCAAAAAAAATTGGAAGAACGAAGCTAGTAAAGCGATTAGTGCGTAAGGAGCCTCAGGTGGTATGCTAACCTGGTGAGACTCATCTCTTTTTAAGTTCAGATCAGCAATCGAAAATAGGCATTGGCTCTTTGTTGAGCTGGAAAATATCGAGAGTATGTGGATAGGGAATATCTATGGACCTATCGTCCATGGAGTAAAGGAATACTTTTGGATGCAATTAGAAATTCATAGGTTTGGGAATATGCACATCCCATGCATAATTGCAGGAGATTTTAATGTTACCATTTCTCCCGAAGAAAAAAAAGGAGGATCAAAAGTAAGGGATCCTTTTAGGGAAAGATTAGAAGATGTAATAGCATCATGGAGGCTTGTTGACATTAAGAAAAGGAGAGGAAAATACACTTGGAATAAAAAATGATCCAGAACAAGACATATAGCGGCCAGGTTGGATCGCATCCTGGTAAGTTCATCTCTTCTAGAAAAGCCCCTATTGCCAGTCTCAATACTTTTAATCTATGTTGTTTCATACCAGAAGCCAATCATGTTCTCCCTAGAGCCAATTGAAAACCTGGGCTCTCAACCCTTCAAGTTTTCCCCTATCTAGTTAACCGAGCCAGGGTTCCATGAAGTAGTTTCTCAAGCATGGAAAACGTTTTCCTAAGGTTGTCCAAGCTATATTTGGGAGCAGAAAATAAAAATGTAAAAAGGGAGATAAAAGATTTGCTAGTTGGACGACCTCCTCCTGGACAGGAAAAATTCACCTTGCTCAAGAGTCTGGAAGAAATTCAGGAGGAAATGGGAAAGAAAGAAGTAGCCAAATAAATGTTGCTAAGGGAAAAAGAGATTGACCAGAAAATTACATGCATCCAGAGAAAGGAAAAAACAGAACTCAGATTAAAATCCAGGTGTCTATGGCTAAAAGCAGGAGATCAGAATTCTAGTTTCTTCCACTATCAGTGTAAACAACATAATATGAGGAATACCATAAAGGAACTTACTACAAACAATGGAGACAAAATAAGTGACCCTGAGATAATAAAAAACAAGGTAAAAGAACATTTTCAAGAACTCTACTCAAGCGAAGACACCATCTCAGCAGACGACATGCTCACTCAACTTAGCGGAGAAATTCCTCGGCTGCTACAAGGAAATCATAATTCTCTCACGCAACCTATTACTTTTGAAGAACTTCAGAGGGTAGTTTGGACTTTGCACCCAGATAAGGCACCGAGCCCATATTGGTTCCCAGTTAGCTTCTACAGAAGTTGTTGGAACATTATCAAAAAAGATCTAGTCAAAATGATAATATGGTCACAATCCACGGATCATATTGCAGGTGCCATGAATTCAACATTTTTAGCTCTAATTCCCAAAGAACAAAATATGTCCTCCATAAAAAGGTTCATACCTATATCCTTGTGAAACTCATCCTATAATATTCTTTCCAAAGTAATATCCAACATAATGAAGAAGGTAATCCTGAAAATAATATCTGAAAACCAAGGAGGCTTTATAGCTGGAAGATAGATCTACGACAATATCCTGACGGTCCAAGAAGCGATCCATTCTAACAAATCCCGTAAGGAGGCAGGTATGTAAATCAAACTAGATCTCGCAAATTTTTTTGATAGAATAAGGCACTCGTATATTTTTGAAGTCATGCAAAATTATGGATTTCCATAAGATTTTATTCGGTGGATCAAGGCTTGCATTAGCAAGCCTTGGATTGCTCCTCTCATAAACAGTCGTCCTGCCTCCTTCTTTCAATCCCGAAGGGGAATTATGCAAGGTTTCCCAATTTCTCCTTTCCTTTACATTCTTGTAGCAAACTCACTCAATAGAAGACTAAACATACTCATAAATGAAGGGATCATTCTGGGCATCATCATTGCAAGAGGGGTTCAAGCCATTAATCATGCCCAGTTTGCAGACGACCTATTCTCCTGGGCAGCACTTCATCCCAAATAGCAAGGTGCTTCAAAATTACATTGGATCTCTTTCTAAAAGTTTCAGGTAGTCAAATAAAATTCAATAAGTCTTGGTTGTATGGGTAGAATAGCAATCCCAATTCTCTCAGAGAACTCACGAACATCCTTGGAATTCAGGTGAACCTACAATGGACCTCCTTCATATACCTAGGAGTTCCTATTATTGACAAGAAAAGCACCATTGCAGTTTGGAGTCCCTTAATTCAGAAACTGAAGAAGAAAATCCAGCTATGGAGAAACACTTGGCTAAATCTAGCAGGCAAAGTGGTTTTAATAAAGTCCATTCTTTCCTCCTATCCAATTTTCTCTTGTGCAATTTTCCTTTCCCCAAAGGCAGTTATCAGAACCTTCAATATGGAAATTAGGAAGTTCTTTTGGCGAGGAGGGAAGAATCAAGGGAGAAAGTTCAATATAGTGAAATGGAAAGCAGTCTTAGAGGATAAAAACAGTGGAGGACTCAGAATCAAGGACCTAGGGAGAATGAATCAAGCACTGGGGGCAAAGCTAGTTTGGAGAATGATCACAGGGGGAAAGGACTGGCGGATAGAAGCTATAAGGAAAAACACATAAAAGGAAAGAAGTCAAGGCTTCTGGACCTCCCCTGGGTAGGCAAAGGAACCACCATATGGAACCAATGCAAAAATTATGTTGGTCTAATTAAAGACAATTTATATTGGATACCTAGGAATGGTAGAAAATTTAATATTTGGTCGGACTCCATCTTGGGAAGACCCCTTCTTGAATCAAAAGTTAAGCTTCTTCCTCTTCGTAGGTGGCTAGAAGACCTCAGATATAAGACCCTAAAATATTTTTCCATATGGGGTTCCAAGGCTGAATGGAATGGTTGGAAGAACTTAAATCCGCCTCCTCTTTCCTCCACGGAATCGCCCCCCTCAATCTCAGAGAAAAATATACGAGAGGGTGGGGGAAAATGGGCATATACATTATCAAATAAGGATACCTGTCACTACAAAACATAGGAAATGGCTTACAACAAAGAATTTGGGGGAAGGTTTGGGATTCATATTGCATCCCAAAGATCAACGCGTTCTTCTGGCTCCTAGCAAAAGATAAAATTTTAACTGCAGAGAATCTTAGAAAACATGGGTTTCATGGGCCTTCAAGGTGTAACCTATGCCAAGAAAATGAAGAATCATACCAGCACTTGTTCCTAGAGTGTCCATTCTCCAAGCGGGTGTGGAATTTCTTCCTTGGTAATACAGGTCATAATTTTTTCCTTCCATGATCAATCTCCACCATGTTGTCTAGTTGGAAAGGATGTTATCCAGGGAAAATAGGGAATAAGAAGTTCCTTAGAATAATTTGGGACACAGGTCTCAAAAACGTATGCTGGCAAATTTGGCTTGCCAGGAACAGGCTCGTTTTTTACAATAAAAAAGAAGATCCTCAACGTGTCGCCTTCAAAGCCGCTAGCATGATTAGCGAGAAGTTGAACACTAAGCAGGTGACCCTCCCCTCTATCGAGAAACTCACTGCTGAAGATATTGAATGGAGTAAGGATTTTCTGCCACTGAACTCTCTTCAAACCAAATTTAGGACTGATCTCTTCGCTTGGTAAATTTGAAAAAACTCCAAAGAATTCTCACAGTGGAAGGCAAGTCTAATTTCACATACTCTTTTTTTCAATGGGGTTGTGAAAGGAAATCCTGGGGAGGCAGGTGCGAGTGGGATTATCTTTGCTCCTGAAAGAAAAAATGTGACTTCTTATGCCTATGGACTTGGTCAAAAAACTAATAAAAAAGCATAATGGCTTGCTTTATACTATGGTATGAACCTTCTAAGGCAACTCAGCATCGCAAATATCATAGTGATAGGGGATTCGAAGCAAGTAATACAGAAAATGAACAATGGAAACAACATAGGCATGATTAAAACTAAAAGAATTCATGATCGCATACAACAGATTTCTGGGGAAGTTCAAGCTACCTATATCCACATCCTCCGAGGCAACAATTCAAAGGCGGAAAAACTGGAAAATCAAGGCACTAAGTTAGGAATTGGGTCGATCAAGGTGAAAGCAATTCCCACTAATTTCTCTTATGTTCCCTAAGACCTTTTGGAATGCTAAGTGCCCCCATGGGTACCTCATGCTAAGTGTTATGTCTCTCCAAAACTTTTTTCACTTCTTGTTTTCCCCTAGCAGGGAAAAAAATCAAGGAACCACGAAGAGTTTGAAGAAAAAAGGTTTTGAGGTCAGGGCTCTGCGGAAAGGTTCTCGTTTATGAAAATATGGGTATAGTGATTGGTAATGTTGCTCCTACTGTCTGTGATTCGAAGGCTTTCGCCATTGAAGAAGAGATTTGTGTTTATGAGGACCTGAAAATAGACTCAGATAGAGCCGAGTCTGGTATTTCTCTCCTCGTTGTCGATAATTGAAGGCTTTCGTTGTCGAAGAAGAGATTAGTGTTCTTGAAGATCTGGAGATAGAATCAGACAGAGTCGAGCATGCAATATCTCCCCACGCTGTTGGTTATTCGCAGAACGGTGTTGGGGCTAGGTATTTGAAAGCGAATAGGTTCAGTGAAAGTCCTTGCTCTCGTCTTCTGGAAACATTTAGCATCTTAGGCTTGGAGGCTAGCGATGGACAGGGAACTGATTTGTTAATGCAAGAGATGGTGCATCGATTGGATTTTGTCCTTGTGGTTCAGCAACCAAGCTCAGGATTTTTGGAGCAAGTGACATTTGGTTGCTCTAGGAGTTGGTTGGGAGGAACGATTGTTTCAGTTTTGTTTTCCCAAGAGTGGTGTCAGGTTTCCTATTTTATATTCTTATTCGTTTTAATCTTGTTAGATTGGAATTCTAGTTTAGATATGAATCGCAATTACATTTTACAGTAAAAGGTACTATGCATATGTTCCTATTATATTTCCTATCTTATGTTATGATTAAAAGTAAAGTGATCTTCATCATCCTAGAAATTGTAGATATGTGGTCATAATATATTTTAATGAACCTCTATTTGGGCATCCATACCTGAATCAAGGTTCTAAATAAAAATGTTTGTAATGATAAGCGTAATTAGGAAATCTGAACAAGAACCATTATAGATTTGGTACATGTTTTAATTCAAGCCTGCAGATGTTCTAATAACATATTTAAATGTTTTTGTTCAACTAATTTTCCCCTAGATGTCGATGTCTTCTTACAAAGTTCATCTATGTCCTCTAACTATTTCAAATTAAAACTTATCTAAATTTAAAACCATGTTTCAGAGCATTATGGCTACGACAGGTTCCTTAAAATATATAAATTACAACGAATTTACAAAAAATGGATTCCATTACATAATCAGTAAACGAAAAGACTACAAAACTATAGCTTAAAACTAATCTAAGTGATCAGAATAGAGTTGAGAAGATTCCTTCTCATTATAGTATCTAGATTGCATATCCATATGGGCAATGATCACCACAACAAGTCCTATGCAAAAATTACCTAAATGATTAGCACAGGACCAAATGTTATAAATTAAATAACAAATAGTTACATGACTGTTGGGTAACCATACCCGTTATAAACCTTCTATAACAACTTGTAGGTCTACATAATAAACACAACAATCAAATCTAACAATAATGCAATCCTTAATTACAAACATGTAGTCTCAAATCGCGGGTATCTAAACCCCGATACTTTTGGCTTGGTCTAAAACAATTTGCCTCTCTAAAAATCGAAGTCACAAAGATATTTAATTATTTTTCATAAATAGAAACCACCCAACAACTAATGTGTGGCAGTAAGACCATTAAAAATGGCATCCATCGCTTTATTAAAATCATGATAGGTACATTCAACGTGATGGAGTGTCAACACAATAAACATAGAGGCTCCAACTATAAGCTAGTACAGACCCAAAGGGGTCTTATTAAAACATTCAAAGATCGAGAAAGGGGCATGAGTATTCGACTCTACTTCCACATAAACTCTGAGTGGTTGTAAGTCCATTAAGATGGCATCCATCGTCCAACCCCACATCCGAAAATAAAAGAGAAGTTGTGAAGCCATTGCTGCAAGCTATTGCAGACCCTTAAGAAATTGAATTACATAGTCCAAGTTATCTTCATAGGAGTGGGAAAACCCCCCATTTTCCTACACGGTCCACAAACCCAAGAACCACCGCAACCTAACTACTTAACCCTTACTAATTAACTATTAGCAGACCATTGCTGTAGACCGAGCGCTTCTATGTCGGAGGGTTACATGCAATATCAACAACTGAGTAATGTTACTACTTGCCAAGAAAATTTTGGTTTGGATAATGTTTAAATAGAGTAAGGTTTATACTCACCTTTGGCATTTAAAGTAACAGGCCTGAGAGGAGGTGACCATGTAGCCACTCTGGTCAGCCTTCTCATAACCTTTTCGTAGTCATTGAAAATTGTAAAAGAATGACGATAGCATAATGTAACTTATTCGAATGCAGAGAGGGCCAGGGGCTGACTCCTCCTGGACGCCCTTATCACTCCTCTGCCTACATTTTAAAGCCAAAACCTAAAGTCAGTTGTCTCTTATGCCTTTAAGTCTAAAAACAATTTTTGAAACTAATAGAACCAAGATGAGATTTTTGCATACCTCGTTAAAGTCATGGAAGGTCTGACAAACGATTGATCAAGTTTTCTTCTTCGCAACAAACCAGCAAGGTCGAGACCTTTTGGCAGTGATTAACACTGATAAAAACATCAAGCATACCTCCGAAACAAAAATGTAATTCCATTAACCATCTGGGTAAAAGTTTGAACAAAAACTGCACAGCACGGCCATGGAGAGCAAAGCCTTCTTTTACAAAATGTTGCACACCAAAAACAAACATGCGAATGAAACTTTCAAACATGTAAATTGTATTAAACCCTTTCCAAAACCCTCGCCTAAGAATGCGACAGATGGAGGGCCGAGATCCATCTCAAAAACGCATTTAAGCTTGCAATTAAATGTCTGGTTGCGTTGTCAACTCGCAGCCAGGGCAAAGTTATTGCCAAAGGTCAAACTCAAGTGCAAGTATGTCCATAACCTTGTATTTCTTGGTAATGTATGGTTCAAAATATATATATATTAACCTCAAAGTTTTTATGCCAAGGTCAAGACCGCGACTATGGCGTTAGCGTCATATTCCCCAAGTCCTTGCATTCAAGAAAAGAAACTTCATAACCTTTTTCATAATTTTATAGTTTTATGCGTGGCATATACCTTGTGTCTCCCGCTAAGAATATGGTTCACACCATAGTATAACATCAACTATACCTCATGCCAAAGTCTAAGTGGGATCAGGACTATGATGTTTAACACCATAGTCCCCAACCATCTTTTATCATCGAACTGTGTTGCGCTAAGCCCTTTTTTTATTTAAATTCTTGCTAATTTTTTTTGGAACTAGGTTTAGTTGCTAGAGTTAGGGCAGAACCTTAGCCTTTAGGCTTACGAACCCCTAGTGAAACCAAATGGTAAAATAGGCATAAAAAGCAATAAGAACATCACCTTTAGGTGTGGCGTTAGGGTCGTCGATACCCGTATGTAAACACCGTATGAAGTATAACCTGTCTAATTCAAGTAAAAATCACTTATAAGTTATTTTACACATAACGACAAAATGTTCATGCTACAACCAATTATGCATGTTACGATATTCACTTAGATAAAAGAGTATATTGAAAAAAAATATTATAATCACTTAAATAAAAGAGTATATTGAAAAAAAAAAATTTATAAGTTTGTAACAAACTTCTATTTCTATTGCATGCATTTAGATAAACAATTTGAAATCAAAGAGATGAGAAAATCCATAAACAAATCAAATAAAAATAGTTTTACTTATTAAGTGCGTGTACCCAAAAAAAACAATATCCATATCTTGTAACCATCATATTGTTAAGAATAAAATAATTTTACTTTTTGAAAGCATGTGCCAAAAACAATATCCATACTTTCAAACCATCACTAAAACTATTTAAAATAGACTTTTATATCAAACCAAAAATTACTCTTAATTATAATTTAACCAACCAAATTAAAGTCGTATTTAAATTATTAAAGTTTGATATGACAAATAAACTTAACCAAATTAAAGTCGTATTTAAATTATTAAAGTTTGATATGACAAATAAACTTATTTAAATTATTAAGGTTTGATATAACAAATAAACTTATTTAAATTATTAAAGTTTGATATGACAAATAAACTTATTAATAACATATGCAAATAAAAAAACCTTGGAAAATAAATATCATTAAAAAGTAAGGATGAAGTTGTATTCAAATTTGAAAGTGGAAGTTCAAGTCTAAGAAATTTTAAAATTCAAACTACATATCTTGACCCGCATATTTGAAAAGTGGACTACGAGGGAATAAATAAATAAGTTGTTTCGAGTTTTCGAAAAAGAAAATTAATTTTTAAATTTAAAATGTCCATTTCAACAACTATTATAAAAAATAGCAAAAGCAAATGCATTGCTTTAAATATTAAAATTAAATGTGAATTTGCTAAACTTCGACTTCAAGAGAGGGCAAATTTAGAATCCCAAGGACATACTTCGACATGTAAAATTGAAATGTCAGTCAACGGAAACAAATAGAATATAGTTGTATCAAGCTTTTAAAGGAAGTCTAGTGTTTAAATGTAAGTGTCCATTTCAGTGATTAAAATCAAATATATTTTATTAAAATTAAATGATTCATATATCTATTTAAAATTAAATAGTTGAAACAAAGTTTGAATAAAAAGTTTTAATTTAAAATAAAATTTACTATTAGGATTTTATGATAGTGTTTAAATTTAAGTGTCTATTTCAGCGATTAAAATTAAATATATTTTATTAAAATAAAATAATTAATATATCTATTTGATTTTAAATAATTGATTAAAGTAAATGATTAATAATAATTTGGGCCCTGCTTCCTTCCCTCCTGTTCGGGCCCTTCTCAGCGCAGAGACAGCCATGGCGGCCGAGGTTGTTGCAGCTGCCATGAACTCCGTGGCTATCCCGATCAGCGCCGGCCCTCCTCCTCCAGATCCGGTTTCCTCCTTTGGCAACCATTCTCTCAAGGATGTGGCCTCTCAACGGAGGGACTGCTTTTCTTTCAAAGAAGTGGCCTCTCGACGGGGGGAGTCCTCTGTTCAGCGCGCTGCGATTCCGGAAGCCCCAACGATCTCCATCCAGATGCCGAAAGAAGCCCTGGAGTTTGCTTCTGAGTTAAGCAAGACTTCCTTGGTTTGCAGATTCAATGGCTTCTGGCCTAGCCTGGCAGACCTCCGATCCTGGATCTCTTCGGCTTGGTCCCCTCTGATTGATGGTGAGGTTGTTGCTTGCCCTTGTGCCAAGGGTTTCTTCGTGGCTATTTTTGAATCCGATGAAGATAAATTCAAGGTTTCTAGCTCCGGGCCGTGGTTCTGGGGCAGAGCAGGGCTGTCCATGAAGCCATGGACCCCTGACTTTGACCCAACCACGGCCTCCATCTCCTCCGCTCCGGTCTGGGTGAGACTCCCTTCTCTTCCCCTGCATTTCTGGGGGAAAATTCTCTTGAGTCTATTGGAAACGGTCTCGAGAAATTTCTTTACAATAGTCCAGATGAGAGTATAGACCGAACCACGTTTGCAAGGATTTGTGTAGAAATGGATTCCCAGCAGAAATCAATCTCCTCGGCAAGGGCTACTCTTGGACCCAGAAGATCGACTACGAGAATCTCTGCTTCAGATGCAGGGTCTGCTTTGAAACAGGGCATATAGCCTGTAACTGCGAGAAATCATCCGGAAAAAAAAGATTGCCCCGAAGCCAAAGGCCCACTTGGTGGAAAGAAGCACCTCCGGAGAAGCAAGCTGAAGGGAAGACCCCGGCATCAGTCCCAGAAGAGGAAGCCGAATCCGCCCCCAAAGAACTTGCTCAGGGGACAGATCCAGTAGAAATACCTCCGCCCATGTCGCCAAAGCCAACCCAACGAGTCTCACGCTGGGCTGATATTGTCGATGCCGAAAAAACACAAGGTCAGACGGAAAACCATGATCAACGCCAAAGCAGCGAATGGCAGACCGTATCAAAAAAAAAAACCCTATCCAACATCGGACAGATGTAATGACACGAAGCCGAACAGGCTCGCTGAAATAGCTACCTTCAAATAGCAATTAAGTTTGTTGCAAGTTTGCACGGTTTTTGAATTACTGAGTGACAGAAGCTCTCTCTTTTGATGTAATGAACCCAATGGCTTGCCACTGTTTTTAACACAAAATCTTCCAATTGTTATGGTCAAAAAAAATAATTTGGTTTTAAATAGTACAAACAAAGTTTGAATAAAAAAGTTTTAAATTTAAAATAAATTTCCTATTAAAAATCTTATGATCTTCCAGATAGGGAATATTAATTTTTATTAAATACAATCTCTATCATTCCAATCAGTTAAATAACTTTAATCACATCATTTTGATTAATTTCATAAAGTTGTTTATTAAAAAATGATTTGAAAGTTTATTTAAATATATTTATTTTTAAAATGTAATAATAATTATTATTATTTTTCACTGTATTCATATGATTTTAAATTTGCAATCTTTTTTTTATAAATAAATAAGATAATTCACTGCAAATTTGCAACCAAAAATAAAATTGTTTTGCAATATAATTAATTTACTGTAGATTTGCAACTTAAAATTGTTTTGCAACTGTAAATTTGTAACTTAAAATTGTTGATCAATAATAATTAATTGAGAGCCTTTTTTAGAAAATAATAAAAATAAATATTTGACAAAAGTGGGAGTCTACCTTTTTAAAGACCACCAGCTAGTTATTTCAGGTGGTGTGGTTTTCCTTTATCAAGTGATGAATCAATTAGCATTTACAGATAACTATCATTGTCATAACATTGGTGGTGTGGTTTTCCTTTAATAATAGTGATGAATCAATTAGCATTTACAGATAATGATCATTGTCATAACATTTTCAGATAGCAATCAACTAGCATTTGCAACGATCATTGTCATAACATTTTCAGATAGCAATCAACAAGCATTTGCAAATAGCAGTCACTGATGACTATCCTCGTGCCATTTACTAATAACAACCACTAATGACTATCCTCATTACTGCCCATAGCAATTGCAAATAACAACCAATGATGATTATCCTTACTACGACGTCTACAACTAAGTAAATTTTTCAGTAGAATAATAATTCCTCATTACCACCCATAACATAACAATTGCAAATAGAAATCAATGATGATTATCCTCACTATGACTTGTACACCAAAAGTAAATTTCAACTAAGTACATTTTCCAGTGGAACAATAATATATCAGACAAAATAAAAAATAATGATTATCTTCCACTCCAGTCTTCCGCTTAGTCCTGACCTGGCCAGTTGGTTTTCTTCCTGTATTTTTTTATTTTTTCAGTGAACTCACTTTTCCCGAGTCCAGTAAACTCTTGGTATATTTTTTGTCATTTTTTTTTCAAGTGAATTCATCACTTTTCCCGAGACCAGTCTGCTCTTCCTGCATTTTATTATTTTTTGGAGTGAACTCACTTTTCCCGAGTCCAGTCTACTCTCTTGGTCCCAGTGACTCTAGGATCAAGTTTCTTGCTTCAACTGTAAACAGCTGTGAAGTTTGAACCCAATACTTTGTAGATATGCTGAAAATTCTCATTTAGAAAAGCAAGAACTGGATTGTAGACCCCAGCCTATGCCTTTCAACATTGGAGTTGTTTGATGCACCCAGGTTGTCTGCACGACCAATCAAACTACATTATAATTTATGGTCCCATGCAGCCCACTTTCATTTTTTTTATCGAAGTTATAGTTGCTTAGAACAGAAGTAGCAAGCAGACCAAGAAAATCAAATCAATTCGGGTGGTCTATCGTAGATGCATAAACATAGATGCCCTAAGTTAGATGCCAAATACAAATTGTAAGAGCTTAAGCCAGCCAGTCACCTTATCTTAGTAGGGCCTCTTAAAAAGTAAGCACATCATTCACTTTCCCAGTTTCTCCTATCAGTGGACCTTTAATCCTGAATCCTCCATCATGGAACCACTCACCCCCACAAATGTAAACCCTACCAGGCTGCACGGGCCCATTATGTTAGACCTGTAATTTGTATGGACCCTTAGGAAAGCACATTCACATGGCATGAAGCCAGTCAATTTGTCTCAACTCATTCTTGTTTCAATGCCATGAGAGCTATAGCAACAAGAATCATAAAACAAGTCCTGCTACCGTCTTTGGTAGTAAAGCAGCCCCGGCAACAAAAAGAACCTTGTTAATGATCATTGATATTTAGTTTCAGTTAACAAGTTAACTGGTAAGCAACCCTTGAGCTGAATCTTGTTTATTCCTCGCATAATGAACAGATTACAGATGACAGAGCTATTGTGGTAGCTTTATCATGCAAAAATTATACTTGATCGTCACTTGTAGAATTTTATCGCTAAGATTGTTTGGTTGTCAAGAAAATTTCAAAATTCCTAGCAAGCATCCAATAAGCCATCAGACAAAATTATAAGTAGTACCCACAAAGATAACGAAATCTGATTTTCGCATTAAATTTTAACCCCTCAACATTGTGACCGCACTTGGCAACGAGAGTGGAAATCTATTCATTGGGAAGACGATAAGATGAGCATAGCAACATTTGTGTGAGACGTCTGTTATGCAGAAATTGAAATTTGCTAAAATAGGTATTATATGAGACTCCAGAGTACAATATGCACCACAACTTGAAACCCAAGAAAAACAAATGACTAAAATTGGTAAATGAGATTCAGAGTACCAATATGCATCAATAACTAAAAGAAAACCCAAACAAAAAGTTTAAAGAACATTAAAAGAGATTAATTCCAAATGTAAATCTAAATAGGTAACATAACCATAGTTAGCAAAAGGGGTAGACCAAAGCAGATAAGACTATTCTTTCTCATCCTCTGCAATCTATTATTTATAATAACAAATAGGAAACTCTCCAAAGGCCTATATATAAAAGACATGCCTAGAAAGGGTGCCAAGGAAAATAAGGAGTCATTCGAGATGTGTGACAACAGTTGAGCACCTTGCATACCAAAAAGCTGAACATTGCAACTGTATTTGACAATGTAAGTATCAACTACAACTACATCGATATGTCGATTTCAATTATCTCATAGGAAATGAAATTCTCTTCAGTCAAGAACTGTAATAGAATTAGCAGATTTTCCATTGCCAGTTCCAAGATACATCTTGAGCAAGTAATTAGAGACAGTTATTTACAACAATATAGCAATAGATGGCAAGCAATCCTTGTCAGAAAAAATTTCCAACGAACCACAACTCCATTAATAAACCCGATGCTGAAATACATAAAACCATAAAGAATGTATGCTGTGGAAGTACAGAACCAATACATATAATTCTCATTCGACCAATCACATATAGACTCTAGCCAAGCCAATATATAATACAATAAATCTATCAATAGCTCTTGACACTTAACATGACAATGGGAAACAAACATAACATGACACACTCCAAATATAGCTAAACCATCGTGCTTCAGTAACTTGTTACAACATCTTCTGAGGCAGAAGGAGAAACAGAGTGAGACTCTTCCCATTCACCCAAAGGAGATTGCTCAACTCTGATGTCCTCAATCATCTTAACAACTTCATTCATCTTAGGACGTTGCTCAGGCGACTGTGAAACACAACTCAAAGCAATCTGCAACATGGAAACCATCTCTTCTTCAATGTTCTTGTACCTCATCAATTCAAGGTCAAACACTTCAGCAGTCCATTCCTCTCGGACAATAGACTGAACCCATTTTGGAAGATCAACACCTTCTTCTTGAGAATGATAGTGCATAGGAGCTTTTCCAGTCAAGACCTCAAGCAGTAACACACCAAAGCTGTACACATCAGCCTTTTGGGACAATTTTTTCGTTTCTGCCTGCTCAGGTGCCCTGTACCCTACATATCTAGATGAAGCATGAATATGTGAGGGATTCAGCAGCAGAGCCAGCCCAAAATCAGAAATGCATGCAACACCATTCTTGTCCAAGAGAATATTAGAGGATTTGATATTCCCATGCGGGATCTTCAGAGACCCATATTCTTCATGGATGTAAGCAAGGCCCCGAGCAGCTCCTAAGACTAGACTAATCCTTGTAGTCCAATCCAATGGTGTTCTTCCTGGACCTCTGTTTCCTGATTTGTACACAAACAGAAGTCATTTAAATAAAATTGATAATAAAAGATAATAAATTAGCAGTCACATTTTAATCCACCTGTTATGGACACAAAGGTGTCAAAATCCTAATTGTGTGAAAACATTGAGATTGCTTCCTCAAAAAATTTGATACTTCTCTGCTACTGATAGATTTGGATACTTCTCAGTGATGGATCTAGGTTAAAATGGATCCGTGCAAGTAAATGTTTATTATAAACAACTCCCCTAGTTAACACGTCCATACCAAGTTGGCCATTTTAAAACAAAAAGTAATAAACAATGTCAGCCAACTATACAGAGAAACATAAAGTGTTCAGGGATCTCTCTACCTGGGATATAGGATGCAACTCTTGGTGCAATGACTGTACAAAAAAAAGCTTGTGCTTCACATCTCAATGGGATGAGGAGGTGGGATGAGGAGGTTTATCAGAATCATGTTAACCGATGTAACTGTGCATTGAATCTAAATGATATAATGGATGCATCGATAGCTGCAAACATTAACACAAATACATCTAAACTTGAATGTGATATGCAGTTGGAAGTTATGAAACTTGAGATGCATATCTTAAGTTCACAGCCAAACCATGAGTATATACACACGGCCAACATAAAATGGTTTTATATGGTTGTAGAGGCCGCAAAGTTTAAGATACATACTTAACACAAATGACCAATGGCAGTGTAATTACGGTTTTCATATGGACGTGGAAGGGCAAAATATGCATGTTGGATTTGCTAAGTTTTAAGTCCCAGTATATATCACCAACTGACCATGGGTTTGAGGGTTTGAGATGTACATAAAGGCAGTGAAACTTGAATATACATATTAAGTTTATATAAATAGTTTCTTTGCTAATTTATAAATAATAATAATTTGTTAGAATTTAGGCAAATGCTTAAAAACCTCTTCTGCTTAGTTATATTGAGTTGGCATATACATAGATTCATCTTAAATTTTTTTTAATAACTTCAGATCTATGAAATAGCGAGGAAGAAAAACCAGATCCGTTTCTTCAAGAATGTAGAATTAAGACGAATCTCAGCTAGTAGTTAAAATGTTGGTTTTCACTTTTCCTTAAATTAAATGTTGAGCACCCGTATCCCTGACAAACATTTCACTCTCTGGCTAAAGAGCCCCTCACTTGTCTCGGGCTGTAAGGGCACTTATGTTTCAATGCAAAGAGCAATTATGTCTCAGTCCTAAGAGCACTTTTGTCTCAGAGCACTTTTGTAAATTAAGATGGATCCCATGATGATGTTTAATATATTCTGAATCTTGCTCTAGTTTTAATAAATCTTAAATTAAGATGGATCCCATGATTAATAAATTCTGAATCTTGCTCTAGTTTTAATAGATCTTAAATTAAGATGGATCCCATGATGATGTTTAATATATTTGGGTGATTGTTCAATAATGATAAACGAGATTGAACTGTATAGTATACATGGTCATATCTAACCTACCTGGGTTTTAGAGCAGCCAGTGGTAAATGACCTATTTCAGTTTACATAGACAACCAATGTATCATAGGTTTCATATCCACATAGACGTCATGAAGCTTGAAGATCTGTCATAGTTTATTTGGGTCTGTGCTACTAGAGTAATACGCTGAATCCCAGAAGTAACAGACAAGCTATGAAAATACCAAGCACAAAATAACCAGAAAAAGCAGAGAATCCACTGACCGTGTAGAAGAGAATACAAGCTCCCATTGGGAAGATAATCGTAAACCAGAAGCTTCTCCTCTTTTGCATAATAATAAGCTCTGAGACGAACTATGTGGGGATGCCTCAATTTGCCAATCAATTCCATGTGCTGATCGAATTCCTTCTTCCCAGAAGGGTTAACATCCTTTAGTCTCTTGACAGCAACAACACAGCCATCATCAAGAACAGCTTTATAAGCAGTCCCAAAGCTCCCCTTCCCCAACATCTCCGCCGACGCCCTCAGAAGATCCTCCAACTCAAACTGCTTCTTCCGATCGAAGAACACAAGCTTACTCCTCTCCAACTCCGGCGTCTGAGCACCGCCTGAGAAATCCATCTTATCAGCGGCCGCCTTGCCGGCAAACTCGGCCTCCCTGACATACTTCTTCCAGTAATACACCAGAAAAACGAGCGTTATCAGAATCAGAACAGCAGCATCCCCCACCACAATGGCAACGACAGCCCCCGTGCTGAGAGCCCTGGTTTTGACTCTCGTTTCCACTGGGGGACTCGAACCCGGGTCGGAGCTGGGATTCGACGGCACCACCACGGCCAAAGGAGGCGGAATGGTACACGCTGGGAAAGGACTCCGCCCGCAGAGACCAGCATTGCCGGTGAAAGCCGACGCTGGAAACTTATCGAGAAGCCGGCGAGGTACCTCGCCGGAAAGCTCGTTGTTGGAGACATTAAAGTCCCGCAGGAAGCTGAGATCCGGCAACGGCCCTGACAAAATGTTATTCTGGAGACGCAAAGTTACCAGACGCGTGAGATTCCGGATCTCCTGCGGAATCGATCCCCGGAGATTGTTATCAGAAGCGTCGAGCCTCAGCAGACGCTTGAGTCCAGCAAGCTCAGCAGGAATCGTACCCGAGAAGTCGTTGGAAGCCAAGTACAGCAATTTGAGATTGAGGCAATTTGACAATGGATCCAGGCTCCCATTGAGCCGGTTTCCCTGAAGATCAAGAACCCGGAGCTGGTCGAGTGAAGAAAGCGGATCGAGGGGCCCTCGTAATTCATAGCGAGAAAGCGAAATGAAGAACACTCTGCCGTCTTTGCAGGTTATGCCCTGCCATTTCCCTGTGCAGGCATCGGCCGAGCTCCAGTTTTTGGCGAGAATGCCGTGCGAGTCTGTTAGGGCTTTGAATTGCAGTAAAGCCTCTGTGTCATTGAAGCTCTCTGTTGCAGGAATTAGCGTCAGAAGAAGCAGCAATGGTACTATGCCTATCAGAGAAGCCATGGAAACGAGGCTTCACAGGAAGAATTCCGATCGAAATGGGGAAGAAATGAGAGAAATTTAATGTAGTTGGCCTGTGTCCTGGGGTGTTTATTATACAGACTGTGGAGTTACAGTGACAGTGTGAAGAGTCATGTCAGCATCAGAGAATGGAGGGTATTGTATTAATTAAGAACGTACAGAACACATCCTTTCATCATTGTTCATGATTTCCTCCACTCTCAAATGCAACATGGTCAATCTCACCTGGTTGGTGTTATTATTATTGCCCTCTGCTTTGCTTTTTTACTGCTTGTTCCACTCACCCAGTTGTCCCACATCTGTCTCCTGCTCAGCATGTCTGGAGTAAATTTTGGACCATCAAATCCCTGAGATTGCTGTACTCCCCCTTGCTATTTTGGGTGCCTTTATTGCTCTGGAGGGAGGGATGTTGGCTGGAATTTATTTCATTTTTATATATAACAGGGATGGGTGGCAGTGTTATATCTGAATCAAATTTGTTTAAGTAAAAGGATTTGATTTCATACTATTTTTTAAAGAAAAAAAAATTAATCACTGTTTTTATATTTAATTTAATGCCTTCCAAATTTCCAGATATCAAACCAAATTTCAATTTGTGAAGCGCAGTTCTTATCAATTAATCTCAATATGATAAAAAAAAATGAAACAATAACACATACCACGCTATTTGCATCCTATGTTTCCATTTGATTAGTTTTTCATACATATTTCTGTGAAATTTTTTTATCCATTTGCATATTTTTATAATTTTAATTTTAAAATTAAATAACCAAACTAATTGGTCAACCTAAGATATTGTTTGGTTAAAAAATGGTTGAGATTCGGTAAACTCAATCTTACTTCAAAATATTTAAAAAGAAAGAATTAAAATGGTTGCAGATATGTCATATCAAGATGTCAAAATCTTTTGTTTCTTTAACAATGAAACTAAAATTTAAAAATATTTGGTAAAACATTTGTTATTTGAGAAATGGTATGCAAAGTAGTAAAATTTTAAATAGTTATTTTATTATGAGGTTTTAGGCAATCAAATATAGTTTTATATCATATTTTAGAAACAATATATATGTGACATATTACTTTTCAATAATGAAATTAATATTTAAAATTATTTAGCCAAGTTTAATTTTGTAAGATATTGTTAATAAAAAATAGTTTTATATCATATTTTAAAAACAATATATATATGCGATATATTATTTTTAATAATAAAATTAATATTTAAAAATATTTAGTGAAGTGTAATTTTGTAAAACATCGTTATTTGAGTAATTATATAAAGCGATCAATTTTTTAAATAATTATTTAAAAACAAGTTTTAGTCAATCAAAAATATTTTTAGATCATATTCTAATATTAACATTATACATTTACTTTACTGGTCAAATAAGGTTTACAGTAGAAAACAGTTTGCTTGCAATTCATTTAAACATTAAAACTTATAAAGAACTAACTCACAAACTTAATTTTTTTGAATTTTATGATAAAGTTTAATTTATTTTAAATAATAATTTTAAGTTAATGTTTTTTAAATTTTATGATAAAGTTTAATTTGTTTTAAATAATAATACATTATAATGATGAAGAATACTACCATCCATCTATCCATCCATTTAAACCAATATTGATATATGATTGTAATTTTTATTTTTAAAACCATATGATAACTATGAGTATTACATTGACTATATATTCATTGTAATCTTAGATCCATTAAACATAAAAGGGATTAAATTCTTTGAATTATAAATTTTTTTAATAATTTATTATGAATATGCTTACGCAACGCGACACTCCGTGTAGAGGAAATACAGCTCGTGGAGGTGGTCGTCGTAAGGTAAACCTTGGAGATACTGATGGATATATAACGCATGTTTCCATGCATGTTAGATATATGATTGATGAGTGGGAATCTAAGGCGATCTCTAAGCATCTAGCCTTTTGAAGAAGCGGTGGTAGAATAAATCACTATTGGATGCTTAAAAACATGTTGGGGTTGTTGATGGAGGACATGATGGCCACATGGAATGGTGCCAGGGATATGGCGCAAAGCATGTGCACCTGCCTCGACCAGACTGATGCGCAGCTAAGCACCCTAGAAGCAAACTTCAATTCGTGGCACTATTCGGTGTTTCACAGCGCAAGCAACGAGGAAGGTGATGGCGATCAGGACCATCGTGGGAAGGGAGATAAGACCTCTACAGCTGTGGGAAATTCCAATGTTCTGATGCAGGAGCATATGGAGAACACGAGAATTACAGCGCCTATAAAGCATTATCGTGAGGCTCCAACCGATGTCATTGTTGCTCAAACGATATAGGAGATGCAACCTACAATCTGACTAAATCAAGTGGACAATTTGGACCTTGCCCGATCCTGGAGGAGACGTTGGACTTCTCTGCGGGAGATGTTGCACCCTAGATGCTCCACTACCATCCCCGGTTCCCTCTGTGACTTACAGTTTTTCTGGTTCTCCTTGTTTTTGAAATGTGTAATTTTCATGTCTATCCACGGTCATTTTCTAATTTGTAATATTATTTTTATAATTTTTTTTTGTAAGCAGCAGTAGAGATTCATATTCATATTAATAGAAAAAAGTGTACTAGCTACAGGGGCCTTAAACTATGAGGCCACCCACCCATTCTCTAAAAAAAACTAGAGTTGGGGTTTTCTGAAAGAAAAAAAAAAGTCTGCTCTTCCCAGAGCTATACCCTTTGATTGACATATTACAAAGGGTATAGCTTTGGGAAGAGCAGACTTTTCTATTTTCAGAAAACTCCAACTCTAGTTTTTTTAGAAAATGGGCGGGTGGCCTTATAGTTGAGCAGAGCTATACCCTTTGATTGACATATTACAAAGGGTATAGTTCTGGGAAGAGCAGACTTTTTTATTTTTCAGAAAACTCCAACTCTAGTTTTTTTAGAAAATAGGCAGGTGGCCTCATAGTTTAAGGCTCCTATAGCTAGTTTTTGATACACTTTTTTTTGTTAATATGAATATGAATCTCTACTGCTGCTTACAAAAAAAAATTAGAAAAATATAAAATAAAAATACTACATTACTAATAAATTTATATATTTAAGGTAAAGCTTTTTGCCAAAATAAAAATGACTTTCTTTTTAATATAATGAAATCCCAAATTATTTTTTTCCTCAACCAAATTAAAACAATTACTTGTAACAAAATCTCTTTTAAATGTTGATATCATTTTATACATTAAAAAAAAAACTAATAAATATATAAATAAAACACATCACCTTTTATATATATTAAACACATCACCTTGAATTCTAAAATTGATCTCATATTAAATACACATTTAATATCTAACCAAATCTATGTATATCTTTCTCGGCAAAAATCTGCTTGGACGAAAGAAATAATATATGAATATCCTAAAATATATCTCACATTAAATACCCATTTAATATTTAACTGAATCTGTGTATATCTTTCTCGGCACTGAAGAGTCATGAAGGAATAAACAAAACCTACGAAATAAAGTCAGTGGAAGTTAGAGAACCGTTTATCTTATTAGTGTTCCCTTAGTTGTATTTTTGACGTATTAAAAAAAGGAAAAAATGTTCCCTTACTATTTACAAATATAATTTGAAGTGGATCTTGGCTGTTTATTTATCACTAGGACAGATATATCCGGGAGGAAAACAATACAATATAATATATAATATGAATATGAAAATGTAAATTGCTAATTAACCATTTATGTGTATGATTAATTATAGGTTTTGATATGTATGTTAAATATAAATATTGTGATATATGGGATTTTAATTAAATATAATTATATAGAAAGATGAAAAAGGGAGATATGAGATTTACATATAACCATAAAGATATGATATTTAATACATAAATATTATTATATTTATTTTTTTGTGTAGTTAGATGAATCTTAAATTGTCAAATAAACTTTATACTTCCAAAGATTTGAATGGAGTTAAAGACAAACCTATATTGGTTTGTGTCATGTCCAAATGTTATTTTGAAGGAAATACCATGATTCGCAAGCAATAATAAAATGCCAATAGATCCATGGGTAGTTGAGGAGCCTTGGCTTGTTTTATTGAAGTATCCCCAAGCTTACAAATTTTATAATTTTTTTGAGATTTTACTTTCAATGATTTGCATATTCTTTCATATATGTTTATGGTTTATTTGGATTAGTAATAATTATTTCTCTTGAAATATTGTTTTGTTAATACCTAGCCAAAAAGCCCACTTCCCATTTCCCATTAACATTTATTATAATTAGGACTTCCCACCTTTGAAAACTTCCCATTTCACATTAACATTTATTATAATTAAGACTTCCTACCAAAATTCTTTTGAAAATTGAATAATAATTTATTGTTGATTTTTCATTGTTTTTAAAAAGAATACATCTATGGCAACCTTCCCATAACCTCTTCTTATAGCTATCTCAAGTTACTGTTATGCATTCTTTTCTACCATCACTTTATATCTTAGTTTTGTTGTATTCATCCCATATGCTTTAGTTCTTACCATATAATTATATCTTCTTCCTCATTTTTCAATGTGGTAAAAATTGTTACGAGACAGCATATGAGTTTCAAGCTATCATGATAAATCAATGTAAAAATATTAGCCCTCTTATTAATGTAATGGTTAAATCTATAATCCCATTTTTATTATTTTTTTTTACTTTTTTAAAATTTGATTTAATCAATTTTTTTTACAAAACTTAACTAACCAATTCTTTATTTATCTAAAGTTGTGTTTTTATGGTAAAGTGTCTCTATAATCTGGATAAATAATTAAGAATTCTCTAGGATTTGTATGATTGTAAACATTGACAAAATAAAGATTATGAGAATCAAATCCAGAATGACCACTTACACTAATTTTCTTTATGACTACAAATTGGAGGAAGTGACTTCATACAAATATCTTTAAATCAATATTCGTCATAAGCTTAACTAAAATTGTAGCGTAGAGAAAATGATAAAAGGAGAGTGGAAAGTTTATTTTGGCCTTCAAAACAATTGAGAACTAATGGATCTTAGCTACATGATAAAAAATAAACTCCTATTTGGAACTCTCGTCACTTGCGTTAACTTATATGGTTTTCAAGTTTGAGGCTACAATATATCCAGATAATCATGGAGAAAGATTGAGCTAATCCATAAGCAAATTATAACTTACAATCTTAAAAGTAAAGACAATACACCGTATCATATCCTTCTCATAAAAACGAGTCTTCCCCCCATCAAGAGAATGGCCTTGATTAGGTGCCTAATTTAGAATGAGATAAAACAACAGGGATGACAAAAGGTTTCTTAAGATTACTACAAACTCCAATCAAATCAAAATGCAACTCAAGTGTGGTTGGCATAAAGGTGTCAAATCTTGGCTAAATCTTTGGGGAATCGGGGAAGAGTTAACTCTATAGAGTATTGGTGATATTGAAAATATGATTACATCTAAATTCAAGGAGAAATTGAGGTGCAATAAAGACGTATAGGATAAGAGAAAATTAAGATATTATAAGGAGGTGATTAATCATGATCTGGAAGATCAAACATATCTCTTGTGTTAATTAGGGTAATGAAGAAAAATAACATTGTTAAAATAAGAATGAACTTTCATGACTTCCATAGTGAAACAAGGTGTTGGATACTTCCTAAAACTTTGGGAGTCGAAACAATTTGTCATCTTTGTGACACTAAGAGATTGAAGATGAAAAACACTTTATCTCATAATGTCTTGAATAAAGCCAAAACAATTTGTCATCTTTGTGACACTAAGAGATTGAAGATAAAAAACACTTTCTCTGTGAATGTCATAAATACACTCACTCTAAATAGCAATTTCAAAATATTTAATACAATATTGACTTTAATATTCATCAAAGCTATGGTTATTTAATAATGTTTTTGTAAAAGTTTTTGAGCACATAAATATACCAAAATTGGTCTCAATATGGCATAGTCTAAAAATTCTACCATTTGGGTCTTTCAGACACGATTTTCATAAAATCCTGTCGGAATTTTTAAAAATGAAGGTTACATTTCTCAAGTTTTGGAATTTTGGTTGTCTCGTGGGTTTTTGAAAGCGTTGAATCCATTTCTACCATCAAAATTGAGATTAAAACATAGTTACATTCCTATTTTGCAAAATAAAAAAACGTTAGATTTTGAGAAAAAAATTGTTGTCAATCCAAATCATCAAATTTTTAGACAACTAGGTTTCAATATTAATAATAACTATCATAGTAATTGAAATTTATATATATATATATATATATATATATATATATATATATATATTGGATCACAGACATTAATGATGGAAAAAACCTACATAGCCATCTGTTATTTTGTCAGTATTAATTCCAACTTCTATAAAAAAAAAAAATTTAGATCAAAATTGTCCTTATAATGGTTTATAACATTATATTTCTAGTTTAAGGAAGGAAGAAAATATCCTTTTTATGGATGACTTCAATGCTCAAACTTCCAGTAACGAAGCTATTATTTTAAGCAACTATTCCAACCCTAATCCTCTTTGGTTAGACGAAGACCTTGAGCTAGCTAATAGGTACAAAAGAAGTTTATGTTGATGAAATTGTTCTTATGGCAAGGTGTCCTTTTGATCTCGATAATCAATTAAGAATTCTTAAAGATTTTTGCTTTAACATGGGTATGATTGTTAACACCGACAAGAAAAAAATTATGATTATAAACTCTAAGAAAGACACCTATGTAAATTGTATATAAGATAATAGAAATCTAGAGGAAGTGACTTCTTATAAGTATCTTGGAATTGATGTTCATCACAAGCTCAATTGGAACTATAACATTGAGAAAATAATTAATGGAGGGTGCAAAGCTTATTTTGGCCTTGAAAATAACTTTAAATCAACCAATCTAGTCATGTGGAATAAAAAGAAGATCCTCTTTGAAACTCTTGTCATCCCTGTTATCTTGTATGGTTGTGAAGTATGGGGTGCAACATTTCTAGAGAATCTTGGAGGAAGATTGAACAAATCCAGAAGCGGTTTATAACTTATAACCACAAAATTAAAAGCAATACGTCTTATCTTATTCTCCTCATAGAAGTGGGTCTTTCCCCCATCGAGAGCATGGCTATGACTAGGTACATGATGTACAAGCATAAGATAAATAACATGGGAAATGAGACTTCCTAAAATTGCTTTAAAGTCAAGTCAAAACCAACTACGCCTCAAGCGGTGTTAGTGTAAAGATACCATGGTTAGGGTTAAACCATTGGGGCATTAATGAAAACGACATTTTGAAGAACATTGATAGTGTCAAAAATATTATTACTTCTAAGTTGAAAGGGAAATTTTGGTGTGAAGAAAATTTAGCGATTAAGAGAAAATTAAGATACTATAAGGCCTAACTTGGAAGATCAGAAGTATCTCTCGGTAGTAACTAGCTCACAGAAGAAAATTAATATAGCCAAGATTAGAACGAACTCTCATGTACTCCATAGCGAAACAGAACATTGGTTTATTCCTAAAACTCCATGGGCGAAAAGGATTTTCCATCTGTGTGAGTCTATGAGCGTTGAGGATGAAAATCACTTTCTCTTAGAGTGCCTTGCTTACACCCACATTAGATATGAGTTTCATAGTATTTTCTACAATACAAACCTTTATAACCTCCTAACTTGCCAAAACTATAGTGAGCTTGGAAAGCTTCTTGGCAAGATTTTTGAGCACAAGAACAAGATTTTAAAATAAACCAAGTATTATCCTTCTTAAGGTCCGATACACCAAAGTTAGTCTTAGTAAATGTTAATCATCATCATCATATATATATACAAAATAAAATAAAATTCTTAGAAATTTTATGAATATATTTGTACTATAATGTATTTTTTTAATTGAAGTTTGATATTCTTGAAAGTATTTATCCTCTAAATGCATTTTTTTGAAATTTTATATTCTTACAAATTATGAAAATATTTATAATATAAATGTGTTTTAAAGAAATAATAAAATATAAATTAGAATAGAATAAAGAAATAACATAAATTTAGAAAAAACAAATTAATCAGAGATATAATTAGCATTTATTTCTAACGAGGACGAACGCGGCCGGGGGATATAATACAATCTACAATTAGAGTAAAGAAAAATGAAAAATAATTTAAAATTTTAAGAAATGGCAAATTACAAATTAATCATAGCTATATTGCATGCGACCTTTTGTGTTTAAAATCTTCTCACGTTCTCGTCTCAATATTGCATGACATGATGTGAAGTTCTATGATAATAATAATTTTGATTTAAATTTTGGTATCCATGAGATATATTGTATCGACTTTATGTTAAAGTGGACAAATCATTTTTTTTAATGGTATGGTTGTTTGTTCTAATCAATTAAAAAGTTCTAATTTTTTACATAAATTTAAATTTTATAAAAACTAATAATAATTTACTAAATGTATTGAGAGTAATTTTTAATTATTTATAATTTATTTAATTATTATTAAAATATTTTATTTCAAATTCTGCTGAAAAGGTTAATTTAGATTGGCTTTGTTGTGTAGAATAGTTTAAATTGACTTTGTTTTGTAAAATAGTTTGGATTTGGCAAGGTGATTTAAAAGAAACACTCAAAAATAATTTTTTAAACTAAAAATTAGTTTTTAAAAGTTACAAGCTAATTAATAAAATATATTAAAAACTAATATATTCATATAATTTGTGGTTGGATCATGTTTATAGAGAATAAATGGATGGAAAATAGTAATAGAAAATATTTTTTTGTTTTTCATATTCTTCTAGTTAAACCGTTCAAGTGTGAGTTATCCATGCCTACCTACATGTAATCACATACATTCTTCTTGTTATCCATTCATTTATCAAGTATCAATTATTTTTTATATTTTTTTCTTTTTTATCTCACATTCTTCTAGTTATCTACCATGAATTGTTGGTTATCCATCCATCAACTATGAATTATCACTTAGCTACCACTTATTTTTTATATTCCTTTTTTTATAATTGTTTATTTTGAATTTTGAATGGCTACCATAAAATCAATCTCCACAGTACACTTGTCTCATCCTCCTCCGTAAATGAAAAAGCATAGGCCCTAATCCACCCCAAATCTCAAATAAAAACGTCTATCAACATAACAACATTATATTTAACCTATATTATTATTTCAATATTAATAATTTTAAAATTTAAAATACAAATATCCTTTTAAATTAAAAACTAAACCATTTTACTCATCTAACCTCCCAAAACTAAACCATTTTGTTTATCTAACCTCCCAAATAACTAGATTCTATCTTAAAATCGTGACAAGGAAAACTCACACATCTCACAACACATGTGATAACATATACCCTATAAATAACATTCCCATGATCAAAATAGATTTATAATGATTTGTTTGATATCACTTAATAAATAAGTGAGAGTGGAGTCATATCAATGTAGACACAACGCTCTCCAATGCAATATGGTCAATGTCTTGATGCTTAGTGGTTTTGCCTTTCTACCTCTTGTTCCACTCATAGAGTTACCCCACATCTATCTCCAAATTACAATAACAATATGTTTGGGATCAATTGTGGGCCAACAAATCCCTATGGAGTTGCCCCACCTTTATCTCGAACTTAGTATATGTTTGGCCTCAATTGTGGGCCAACAAATCCCTAGGGAAGGAGGGTTTTCATTTATGTTTGGAGATGGGAAGGAGGGAGATATTTCATTTGGTTTTGGAGGAATTTTAGGTTGGTTGGTATAACAAGAAAATGGCTTTTAATGTTTCATTTTCTTTTTTTTGAGTGGTAAATTGTATGATAGTAAACTAAATGTTACACATTGAAAATTCAAAAACAAAAAATTAAGTAACTTAATATTAAAATGTTGTGGATAATTTTTTTTAATATGAAAAATTGAAAAAATAATCATTTTAAGTAATTTAGATATTATGTTAGTTAAATTGTGTGGCTTTATTGAATTAACTTTAATAGTTTGGGAATTTTATAGTTCTGATAATAAAAAAATTAATTATCAAAATAATTAGTTTTAAAAATTCACAAAATATATAATTTGATTAAATAGAATAATTAATTACTTGAAAAATAAGATAATAAGATAAATAGAAGTTTTGTTAAAATTTGTTGAATTGACTCTAATTCATTGTATTTGAAGATTCTAAATTGCATCTAAAATAAAATAAATTAAAATATATTTTTAATTATTTATGGGGAGGCATGCGTGAGGGATCATTCTAGATCTCTGTAGAAGTACACTATTAACCTATGAATGAGGTCTAGGGAGAGCTACCAACAATCAAGCGAAACACCACGCTCTATCTTGGATTAGACTATATTGTCTCCCAAGGGATTCAGAAGGTTGTCACTCTCAGCGATTCCCTTCTGGTTATCTCTCAAGCAAAAAAAAAAGACTGGAACTAGAGGATATGATTGCCAAGAAACTTCAAAATCCAATAATATGTCTCCTCCAACAAATCCTTGAAGTCAATATGATATACATTCAACATGTCAATAAAAAAATGGTAGATGAACTAGAAAACAAGGCTATGCTCTTGGCAAAAGGAAAAATTGTGCAAAATGTTGGCCAACTTACATCTCATTGGCTCCCCTGAGGTTTAACTTTTAACGATTAAGGTTTATCATGGTCCAAATGCAATCCATTTCAACATTCAATACGAAATACCCAAGCATTAAAGCACTTAATCGTTGTTTTGATCCCTAAGACCAAACCATAAAGGAGCACATGTCCTCACGCATGGGAGAGCCTTCAAGAAACTTGGCCATGGGTCTAGTACATTGGAGACGTGTTTATTTGTTGTACTTCCTTCTTTGCAACAACACATGTATGATTAAGGAGCAAAGATTCCCTTGGTCTGAATCTGTGAATTTCATTGAGAAGAATATCTCTGGGATGGTGATATTGGCTTTTGTGAAAGGTGTTTCTTTCCCCTTAGCCACTTAGGTGGACTGGCTCTCTATTCAAATAGTTTGAGGACAATTGGGAGTCACTAGGACAGAATTGTGCAATCGCTTTAAGCCTGTGCACATGGGAGAAATTTTGGTTTTTTTCTAGAAGCTACAGGGATTTGGACATTTGTGGGGGGGAGTAGTAGTGGCTCCCAACATGAAGATGGAGGCGGAGCGGGAAGCCAAGCGAGCAGAGATAATTGTGGGAATAAGGGATGCCAGGGTTGACATCCAGGATATCAAAAGCAATATGTTGTGAATTGACTCTTAGTTGGTTGGAGTATTGGAGGTTGTTCACCAAATTACATCGCACGCCTCGAGCCTGGACACTCATTTGGACGATGCAGAAGGACACATTAGTGTTTATGGCTATCAGGTGGAAACCATGATGGCATCCTTGGACCATCATCAAGAGTTGCTTATAGCGAGATATTCCAGGATCACATATCAAGGTAGAATCAAATGCATGGATGATGACCCTATACAACAACCTCCCCATGCCATTGTGGGCATCTCAAGCTCTAATGGACATATAAGGGACAACACAGCTCCTTAGGGCATGAATAGTGGCCATTGTACTGGTTAAGTTTAGTTAATTATAAAATGTTATTTTGCTTTGTTGCTTAGCCAATATGTTAAGTATATAGTTGGTTAGTACATGCGAGTACTTCTTTAACAATAACGAGGCTTTGGAAAAATGTACTAGAGCAAAAAAATGTTAAGTAAAACTTTTTTTGCTCTATCTTATATTATTTTAATGTGATCTAGTAATCTTTTTAAACTTTTTATAAATATAAAATTACTCTTTTTAATTAAAAATAATAACTATTTTATTTTATTATTTATAATATAAATCGAATTTATCAAAATTTCAAAATACTTTAAAATTTCCTTAAAAATAATAATATCATGTTAAAAAAAAAAAGTTGTTTTACACCTTTGTCCCTCTTTGTGGGTCACTCGATTCTGTTAAGTGGCGAACAATGGATATGATTAAAATTCTCCCTTTTTGATGGTAAACACAATCACCCCATACGTGTGTTGAGTCGAAGATTTTCAAACAAACAGTATTATATGCCAAATATATTGAGATTTATACGTAAACTAAGTATATTTTTATTAATTTATTAATTATATTTATATCATTTTTAATATATAAGAATATTTTTAATTTTTAATTGGCTTTTTATATATTGATTCTAAATTTTATTATATAGTTATATATAAGCTTTAGGTTAATGAAGATTCTTTGGAGTTAGGGGTTATGTTAATAATATAATGGTTGATTATGAGCTTATTGAGTTAGTTTAATTTATTTGAACTATTCAATTTTAAAGTAGAGATTATTGAGAAGTCATGAGTTCAAGTATGGTAGAGATCTTTTTTGCCAAAAGTGTATGTTGCACTTCAACGATATTTATTTCGAGTCATTCACATAATGTGAAGAAGCATTACTAAGAATTTGGAGAGAAGGAAGTGCAGAGCCAAAGGCTCACACATACAAATAGGAATGGTATCAAACCAATTTAATTATCAATGGAGAAATAGATACAATAAATAGGTGCAGCTCACAATAACAAACCCAATCCTAGATCCATAAGATGTGGATCTGAAACCTCTACTTGCTTAATATAGAAAGTACACATCAACCCAATACCTAGATACCTGCCTATCATTTCTACATTATTCCAACATACCCCCTTAATGTAGAAATGGGTTTTCTACAACAACTAATTTATGCCTAAGGATCTCAAAGTGAATCTTGCCAACAGGTTTGGTAAATATGTCAGCGATATTATCACTTGTGTTACAATAAATAAGTTTAATTTCCTTAGACTCAATCTTTTCTCTGATAAAATGATGTTGCAGTTCAATGTGTTTTGTCCTTGCATGATAAACTGGATTGTGTGCCAGTTTGATTGCACTTTGATTGTCACAATATACTTTTGTGGGTTATGTTTGCTTTTCTCCAATGTCCAAGAATTCTCCTTAACCAGACAACTTCACATGTTGCACTAGACATGGCTTTGTATTTGGCTTCTATGGATGATAGAGAAACAGTTGGTTGTTTCTTATTGCTCCATGATACAACTTCGGATCCAATGTTGAATGCATATCCTGTAGTAGATCTTCTGTCATATGGATTTCCTGCCCAATCAGAATTAGAAAAACCTACCAATTGAACATCAAACTTATCAGTGTATAAAAGACCAAAGTTCAATGTCCCTTTCAGGTATCTAAGGAATTTCTTTGCAGCTGTCCAACGGTTGTCATTTGGTTTAGCCATAAATTGGCTCAAAATGCTGACTGCATATGATATATCTAGCCTTGTGGTAGTGAGATAATTCAGGCTTCTCACCAACTGTCGATACAGAGTATCATCTGCATCCTTTGATCCATCTTGACTGCATAACTTCACATTATGTTCTAAAGGAATTGTTGATACTTTGCAATCACTCATATTAAATCTATTTAGTATTTCCCTCACATACTTACTTTGAGTGATCATTGTTTTTCCAAATTCTCTCCAAATTTCAAGTCCCAAACAATAGTGTAATTCTCCAAGGTATTTCATTTCAAACTCTTGTGATAGTTGACTTTTGATTTCCGTAATCAACTTACATGCATTTCCTGTAATGATGAGATCATCTACTTATAAAGATATCAAACAAATATTTATTTCCTTATCTTTCTTCATATAAAGGTTAGGATCACTTTTGCTTTTAACTAAACCTTTCTGATTAAAGAAGGTATCAATCTTTATGTACCATGACCTAGGAGCCTGTTTGGATCCATAGATAGCTTTCTTTAGTTTACATACAAGATGTTCTTGTCCTTTCTGTACAAAGCCCTCATGATGAACTAAGTAGACTTCTTCTTTTAAGTCACCATTTAAGAAATCAGATTTTACATATAGTTGATGGATTTTCCATTTATGTCTTGTGGCTAATGCAACCAGAACTCTAATTGTGTTTAGTTTTGCTACTGGTGCAAAAGTATCCTCAAAGTCAATTCCCTCCTTTTGTGTATAGCCTTTTGCTACTAGTCTTGCTTTAAATCTTTATATGCTACCATCTGGTTTAAGCTTATATTTAAACAACCTTTTACAACCTATGGGTGTCTTATCCTCTGGTAACTCAGTTAATTCCCAAGTCTGATTTTTCATAATTGAGTTATATTCTTCATTCATTGCTTCAACCCATTCTGCTTTATCTTTGGCTTGTTTGTAATTCATTGGTTCACTAATATTCATTAAATTAGACATTAGAGCATAGTCATTGTACCTTGGAGGGGGACGAGTCTGCCTTGTTGAACTTCTTAGCATTAAATTACCTGCAGGGGTTCCATCCATAATCCATCTGCTTTCTACTGTATCTTCCTCTGAACTTGTAGAAGTACTCATTTTGCTTTTTCTACTTTCACTGTTGTTTCTGCTACTTTCACTGCTACTTCTGCTCCTTTCACTGCTTCTGTTATTCTGTTCCTCCTGCTTCTCTTGTGGATCTTCCACTTCCTGCTCCTGAACTATTGAGTTTAACCTGACATATTCATCATTGTTAGTCAGACTATGCCATTGTTTTGTTTTGTTACTTGTATCTGAATGTTCATGGAATACCACATCTCTACTAGCAATTAATTTATGAGTGCTAGGATTAAACAGCTCATAGGCTTTGTGATCATTGCAATACCCAACAAAGACACATTCAAGTGATTTAGCATATAGTTTCCTCCTATAGTTTCCTCCTATCATCTTTTGGTATGTGGGCAAATGCTTTACAACCAAAGATTCGTAGATGCTTAACTTGTGGTTTATATCCATTGAAAACCTCAAATAGTGTTTGAAATTCTAATTTCTTTGACAAGCTGATATTTTTCAAATATACAGCAGTATTCATAGCTTCTGCCCAAAAACCATTCGAAATTTGCTTACCTTGTAGCATGCTGCGTGCACATTCAACTAGTGTTCTATTCTTTCGCTCTGTTATCCCATTTTGCTGAGGAGTGTGCAATATTGTAAACTGTTGTTGGATGCCATTCTCCTCACAATATTTCTTGAAAGCTCCAGACACATACTCACCACCATTGTTGGATCTGAGAATTTTAATGCATTTTTCTGTCTGCTTTTCAATCATGGTTATGAACTCCTTGAAGTATTTAAATACATCTCCTTTCCTCGTTATAAAGTACACCAATGTGTATCTAGATCTATCATCAATAAATGTCAGAAAATATGATGCACCTCATAAAGATCTAGTTTGCATAGGTCCACATAGGTCTGTATGAATTAATTCAAGCAAACTAGTTTCCCTCTTTCCTTGATGTAATGGGAATTCATTTCGATGTTGTTTGCCAAGTGCACATGCACTACATTCTAAATGTTTATTCTTTATTACAGGCAGACCTTCAACCATATATTTCTTTCGAAGTAATACAATATCATGGTGGTTAATATGGTCATACGTCTGGTGCCAAAGTTCCTCTGTGGTGATTACGGTGGATGCAAGTGCCTGATGACCGTCTTTACTCACATCCAGCTTGTATAGTCCTCCACATCTTAAACTTGTAGCAACGATCTTGAAGTGGTTTTGAATGTCTTTGATATGGCACGGGTACTTGCCAAACTCTACCTTCAGGTCATTCTTGGTTATGGTTGAAATAAATATTAATTTTTTCTTAATGCTAGGCACATACATGACATGATGAATCTGTCTCAATTGACCATTAGATAATTTCACTTTTATTATTCCATAACCTTGCACTTGGTGTGACCTATTATCTCCTAAATAGATATGAGTGCCATCATGTTTCTCATTGTATTCATCGAACCGTTCTCTCTTACAAGACATATGTGCAGATGCACCTGAATCTATGAACCATGCATTCTCATTGTCTGTCTCAACAAACAGAGCATCTTTATAAATAAATAATCTCAGATTTTCAAAATCATTAATTTCAGACGTGTCTGTATTTTCAAAATTTCCATTGTGACTTCCAGTGTAGTTTCTATTTCTATAGAATTTATTCTGATAATGATTTCTATTGAGGTGTCTTGGTTTGCACCAATGATGACCATCTACATTATTTCTATCAGAATCAGTCTGAGCCATACCTTTATGTTTTGAATGAAATCTGCCTCTGTCTCCATTCCATTGTTTGCCTCTGTCTCCATTCCATGGTCTGCTCCATGGTTTGCCTCTATATGAATATCGACCTCTTGCCATCAGTGCTAGGTCTGAACCTCCAGCATCCAGATCGTAGTTCTTCATTCGTTCTTCTTCTTGGATTAGAATCCCTATAAGTTATTCAAAATTTGGGAGTTTTTCTCTAGCTGCAAGTACTGAAATAAACACTTTGTAGTCTGGCAATAATCCTTTTAGAGTGATTGTTACTAAATCAGAACTTTCAACAACTTCACCTATGTCACCCAATTTATCACTGAGTTCTTTAATGCGAGAAATAATTTTTCTTACCCCTTCATTAGCCTCCATCTTGATTGACAACAATTTGGTTCTGAGAAACAAAACCCGATTTGCATCAGTTGTTTGATACAGGCCTTTGAGAGTGTCCCATGTTGCCTTGGATGTCGTACAGTTTCTGATATGTGGAATGATATTGTCTTTAATAGACATCCTTAATGTCAGTTTTTCTTTTAGCTCCTGCTTATTCCAGTCCGGAAGCAATGCAGCAGTTGCAGGCCTCAGCTCATCACTGGTCACAATCGACCACGCATTAGCGGATTCAAGCACAATCATCATCTTAAATTTCCAATTTATATAATTTTCACCGTTTAATTTGGATGCTTCACTGATATACCTATCAACAAGAGGTGGATTTTCCATTTTACCTTGTTTGCGTTGATCTAGAGAGCTGATCTATAATCAATAGGAGAAAAAAAAATGCAAAACTGCACCTTTTCTTTTTGTCAAAGGCGTTTCTAGGGGCAGTGCCCAAAATTGGTGCAAAGCAAGCCTTGAGCACCGCTCTTTCTCTTCAATAGCTTTAACGGTTCCATCGCTTCTCAACTATGGCTGACAGGCGGTTCCACTACTTGAGCACTACTCTTTCTCTTGATGTTTGCGGCGGTGCCATGACTCCTCTTCTTTAGGTGATAGGCGGTGCCAAGAACGGAGCAATCTGCCGATCTAAAAAAACTTTGAAGTCTACAGGGGCTCCATGTCCTCACAGAGTAGCGATCTTCAGCGATCTTCTCATGCAACAATCAATGCAAAATTTCACACTTGCGATCAGCAATTGCACCCAGCACAGTGATCTCCTAGCTGAATTTTTTTTTTATCAACCTTCTCCACGGTTGATGTGATCTCCCAGGCAGCGGATGTGATCTCACGACAGTTGTACACAGGAGGAAAAAAATATTTATAAGCAGCGTTCCACTTTCACATTGGGCTATGACAGCTTCCCACGGACTCTTTCACGTAGAGAATAAAAAAAATATGATGCAAGACTCTCCACGAGCAGACTCTCCAGGCACACTAGTCCACGGTTACTCAAGTAGCATCTACCCACGACTACTCCTCCAACGATCTGCTCCAACCACGATCTCACACAATCAAGAGACTTCCAACGAAGAGAGAGTAGTGGCTATACTTGTCCAACGAAGAGACTTCCACATTTACTCCCAAAAAATGATAATTGCGTTGCAAAACCAGCCACGAGACTCTTCTTGAAATGAAAAACTCAACTCGTCTCAAGTTGATAAATATGGTGATCACAGTAGCCACCGATGGTGTAAAAAAAATATCTTCTCACAACCCAGCATTCACCCAAGCTTTACTCACCCAAGCTCTGATACCAACTAAGAATTTGGAAAGGAGGAAGTGCACAGCCAAAGGCTGGCACATACAAACAGGAATGGTATTAAACCAACTCAATTATCAATGGAGAAATAGATACAATAAATAGGCGCAACTCACAATAACAAACCCAATCCTAGATCCATAAGTTGCGGATCTAAAACCTCTACTTGATGAATATAGAAAGTACACATCAACCCAATACCTATATACCTGTCTATAATTTCTACATTATTCCAACAACATTTGGAATGTTTCTTTGAGTACATTTTCTATGGAAAAACAAAAAAAAATTAATGGTTGATTGGTTATAATATACATGCTTAATTGACTTCCCTTCCTCTTTTATGGGCAATGTCGAATAACTAGTTTAAGGTTTGATACACAACGACATAAGAGTCTCAACATATCATAATTCTTAAACCAACAAAATTATAGATGCATATGTACAAAATTAAACACTATACATCATATTTAACATCTTAAAATAATTTTTACAATTTTTAAATCTTCTATATGTCTACAAATATATGTCTATGAATATTTGTTTTTAACAGAGAAAATTGAGTTTTTTTTATTATATATAAAAGAAGGAGGTTACAAAATACATATCGGATTGCTCCCAAGACGAGACAACATTCATTACACCTTGTTCATCCTTCTCTAGCTTTTATCTATTATGAAATTTGACTAAACAATGGAAGCTATACCTCCTTACAAATTGTCCAAGCAATAATATGCAGAAGTACATTGTATAAACCAAACAGAGCTAAGGGATCCAAATGTTTTCAAGAATGATGTTGTCCTTCTCTAAAACTCCAAAACTCAAGCCAACCCCTTTATTAGCCATTCTATCCGCCTGATGGTTTTGGCCTCTCAAAACATGAAGGAAGATAATTGTTTTAAATTCCTTGACTGGACATAAGAGGAGGATGGACTCTTTCGATTTTTAGAAATACTTCTTGCTTCTCTAATGACAATTAAGGAATCTCCAATGGCGCTCATTTCCTCAATCCCAATATCTATGGCAAGCTCCAACCCTTTAACTAAAGAGAGTCATTCCGCTCCATTATTTGTTGCTCTCTCGATGCCCCAGGCGTATTCTTTTTGCTTGTTCCCCATGGAGTCAAAGATTATTCTACCTGCGCCTGCTAGCCTTGGATTTCCTTTTGAGGCACCATCAACGAACAAAGAACTGCTTCCTATCTTAGCCCACTAATTTTGAAAATCTTCATTGCTCATCCTTTTTTGCCAGCTCAAAAGACTCGGCTTCTTTGTGGAATTTAACCAGAAACAAGATGAAGGATGCCCAAGGATTTTTGTCATCCATGCTCTTTCTTCAATAGTCAGAGGTTCCTTGTTTATGCTTTTCATTCCTCTCGTGGATAAAGAGTCCACCCAAAGGGCCTTTGCCGAGATAGAAACTTTATTAGTGTTTGAGCTTATTCCTTCGAATATTTCCTTATTCTTCGTAGTCCAAATTTTCCAACAAATAAATCTTGGAAGAGATTCCCATGATCTAACAAAGCTCTGTTTTTGGTTGAAGGAGTCTTCATAGTAGTCTTTCCAACTGAAGAATATATCGTTCCAGTTTGTTGGCATTGTAATATTCATATTTAAATCTTTGAGCGCATTACTCCAGACTTCATGCGTGAATTTACATTCAGTGAACACATGCTCCAAGCTTTCCTCTACCTCTTTGCACAAGATGCAGTGAATTGGCCCTACGATCCTGATCCAGATGGAGATCGGTGGCCACCCACCTATTCCACTGGCTCAAAACAATTGTCCATTGTGGCAGTTTCCTAGTTATTTTTCGGCAGTTTTTCGAGTCCTAAACTTCCGGGGCCGTTTTGAGGCCTTAAATGACGTTTTTTGGAGATTCGGGGCCAAATGGTTGCCATCGGCATGCATTTGGCCGACCAAAATTTGTAAAGCTTAGACCGACCTTTCCAACGAGTTCTCGAACGCCCAAATCGGAGATCGTATGCAAAAGTTATGACCCCGGGAAGTTGACTGTTCAACTTACCACCATGGGGCCGCAAACTTTATGACAGTTCATCTTCTAGGGTTACGTTTTGGGACTTTTGGGGTTCTCACCTCGCTATTATTGTTATAAATAGGCCCCTTTGGCCTCATTTTGTATTCAGCTTGGCACGAATGAGCGTAGCAGCCACATCTCTTCTTAGAGATAGCTACCACCATTCTAGCAATTGTATTACAGTCTGTTCTATTTCTGCCATTTAATAGAATATGTGTTTACTGTATCTTTGTTATCTTTGCAAAATGTCTATTATTATGATTCTGTATATGTTCTTTCATTTCGTTCACGCATAAATCCGGATCAGTGGTATCAGAGCAATCTTCTCTTTGATTGTTTCTTGATGCATGTCCCCGACGAGGTCCAAGTACAGAGAGTTTGGTCTCGAACTAGTTTCACTTGATCATTCTCGCCGTCCCAAATGACCTCCCATGGCGGAAGAAAAGAGAGACGACGGAGCAGGAGATCCTATCAAGTCGCTGCTCGAGGAAGCCCTCGAGCGACAGAGGAACGAGATGATGGATAGTTTCGCCCAAATCCTTCGGCGAATGCCGGGCGCGGCCAGTGCATCTTCAACAAGCAGCCGGTTCGGGGATGCAACTCCCTTTAAGGTACACGTTAACTTTGATATTCCTTTATTTGAAGGTAATATTGATGCAGATGCCCTAGATAATTGGGTGAATGTTCTAGAAGGGTATTTCTCTGTTCACAATTTTT
>LPNX010205948.1:245859-298736 GCA_001517045.1 Pseudotsuga menziesii
TATTGTTATAAATAGGCCCCTTTGGCCTCATTTTCTATTCAGCTTGGCACGAATGAGCGTAGCAGCCACATCTCTTCTCAGAGATAGCTACCACCATTCTAGCAATTGTATTACAGTCTGTTCTATTTCTGCCATTTAATAGAATATGTGTTTACTGTATCTTTGTTATCTTTGCAAAATGTCTATTATTATGATTCTGTATATGTTCTTTCATTTCGTTCACGCATAAATCCGGATCAGATCCCTCTCTCCCTCAAATTCTCAGTTGTGAGAGTTTTGTGGTGTGCAAGAGTCCAGAAAAAAGATGATGACCTTTGGTAGAGCATCGTTGCACCATATGTTATTCCATCTATTGTCTTTTAGATACCTATTCATATTTCTATGTACCATTCGATATCCTTCCTTCACCATGTAAACACCGGTCTTTCTCGAGGCGCGACTATCCTTTATATTTCTATGTATTGGTGCATGCCCATGCAACAACGTGAGAAGTGATTTGTACTCAATTTGCAGATGCACTGAGAGCTCCAGAATCTTCCACCCTTTCCATCTCCCACTGCTTTCTCAGTCTAATAAATCGCGGAGAGTGTTGATGTTGCTGCAATCAAGCCAAGTCTTCAACTCATTTAATTCCTGGAAAAAGTTAGCTAGGGAATTCTTTCCAAGATTATCATGCCATATTTTGATTTTTTCTCATTTCCCATTGTCCAATAAACACTCTCCTGGATGATGTACACTACTTTTTTGCAAAGTTCCCAAATTGGGTGACCCAACTCTTCTCATGTTCATATTCTCAACACAGCTTATTCTGCTGCCTGCCATGTATTTTTTTTGCAGAGCCTTTTTCCACCAAGCATTTTTTCCAGAGAATATTCTCCATAAAAATTTTGCACTAAGAGCTAAGTTCATGATTTGTGGATCTTTTACTCCCGCTCTGCCACAATGCTTTGAGACGCACATGGTTTCCCAGCCTAACAGATTAATTTTTTTTGTGTTAGCAGCCTTTCCTCCTTGCCAGAGGAAATTCTGGATCTCTCTATTAATTTCCTGTACAATTTGATTCAGAGCAAATGATATTAAGCAGACATAAATCAGATAGGCAGAGAGGACAGATTTTATGAGCACTAATTTTCCTATTGGGTTGAGCCATTTGGTTCCCCAAGAAACTTTTTTTTCATTTGGTCAATCAAACTGTGCCAATCTGTCTTCTTTTTTTACCCTTTGAATATGGGAATGCCCAAATAATTAGATGAATTCCAATATGTAAGTCCTTCAAAACCAAGGATTCTTGATATCCTCGCCATGTTTTCAGGTAGGCAATTCCAACCATAAGCCTTTGATTTAACAACATTGATCTTAACATCTGATGCTTTGAGGAAGGTGTAGAGAACTCTCTTGAACCTTTCTGCTATGACTGTGGACACGTCCCCAAGTAAAATTGTGTCATTGACGAATTATGCATGATTTGCAGATCTGACTCCTCTTGCAATTTTCAAACCTTTGAGATCCCCATTGTTTTGTTGTTCTTGCAGCTTTCTGCTCATAGAGTCCGCAACTAGGAGGTAGAGATATGGAGACAAAGGAAATCCTTGGCGAATGCCCCTGGAGGCTTGGAATAACTTGGTTGGCCTACCATTTACCAGTGGAGAAATCCATGGGCTGTTGATGCAAGCCTTAATCCATCTAATGAACCTTATAGAAAAACCAAACTTTGACATGATTTCGAACATGAAGAAGTGATTTACTCGATCAAAAGCATTAGCCATATTGAGCTTTATAGCCATACCTTATCAGTTGTGTTCCATTCTAGAGTGGATTGCTTCCTAGACAATAATGATGTTGTCAAGTATTTGACGCCCAACAACAAATCCTCTCTGTGTATCTGAAATTAGTCTTCCCATGATTTGCTTCATTCTTGTGGCCATAATTTTTGACAGGATTTTGTAAGAGGTATTACAAAGTGAAATAGGCATGAAGTAGTCTATTGTCATGGGTTTTTTTCTTTTGATATCAAGGTGAGGAAGGAAGAGTTGGTTCCCCCCCCCCAACCTTGTCCTTTTTCCTCATCCAATTTAACATTTTTTTTTCAGACCTTCCTTTATGATTTCCTAGGTTGCTCTATAAAATTTGATGGTGAAACCATCCGGCCCGAGAGCCTTTTCAGCTTGCAATGCCCAAATGGCTTCTTTGATCTCGAACTCCATTATGGATTTTGAAATATCTTTGTTGTCATGTTCCGAAATAAGAGAAGGTATTCTGGAGAGGAGATCATCCTGCGCCATGGGATCGGTCTCATCCTTGTCCAAGTAGAGGTATCTGAAATGCTGAAAAACGTGGATCTTAATCTCATCCTACTCCACCATCCTTTTACCATATTTATCATTTATTTCTTTGATAATGTTGAAGCTGAGCCTTGCTTTTGTTTATTTGTGGAAGTAATTTGTGTTACTATCCCCACCTTTTAACCAAAGATGCCTGGAATTCATCCTCCAATCCGCTTCCTCACCTCTAGCTGTGTTGAGGATATTAATATTCAAATCTTTTTCTTGACTCGTAAGAAGAGGGATAATTTCCTCACTCTCCATCTTGGATTGCAGGGCTGCTAGTCTAGATTGCAGCTGCATTTTCCTACTGCCATGATTTTTATACTTCGTTTTCACCCATTCTTTCAGCTCATAGCGTACCTTTCTTAACTTGCTCTCCCAAAACAAACTAGGAGAACCAATGCAAGTCTAGCTCCAAGCATTTTTAATTAATCCCATGACTTTTTCCTCGTGGAGCCAAGAGGAGTTGAATTGAAAGGGAATGGGGCCAAGGTTTGCAGAGGTGGAGAGAACCAAGGAGATTGTCTTGTGATCCGAGACCATGTAGGGTAAGCAAAGGAAGCGAGATTGAGATCTTTTTGTAGGAAGGAGATGCTTACCAAGAAAGGGTCAATCTTGGTCGCAATGTATCCCACACCCAACCTTCTATTACTCCAAGTATACTTTATGTTTTTAATGGAGGATCTAGCGGATCCAACTCAGATATCAAGTCCTCCATGTTTTCCCTCATAGGGGTCTCTTATTCTAGATCCCCCTCTTCTCTCTGATTGTGCTTTGGTAGTATTGAAATCACTGGTAATTATGAGATATTCCTCTTTCAGGTCCTCTTTTAGAGCTGCGAGGTTGTTCCAGAACGTTTGCTTGTCTATGTAATGTGTTGGACCATACACATTGCATACATAATTAACATTTGAGTCATCTTTTTCCTGAAACTCAGTGAGGAGCCAATTTTGTTTTTCCTTAATATTTTTGATAACATACTTACTTGAGAAAAAGGTCGCTATTCCGCCCTAAGTACCTTTGGAGCTTATGGCATTTCCCTGGTTGTTTGTCCAAAAGCAGTGTGAAAGTGCCAAAATTTCCACATCACTCATTTTTGTCTCGTGGATAAGCAGGATGTCCGACCTTTCAGATTTGATGATGTCTTTTATTGCTTCCACTTTGTTTGTTCTGCCAAACCCTCTACAATTCCAGGAGAGAACTTTCATTACTTCTTGGCTGATTGAGTCCCTGCTCTAGACCTTCCATCCTCTTTCCCTGTATTTTTGGAGTTTTGAAGGAGCTTTGTTTCTTCAATACTCCACTACCTTCCGAGCTCTAGTTCTCTCTCTGCTTCCTGCTCTCTGTGGTATCTTTGTGACTTTCTTCCTCTGGTGTTTGGAGATGATTCGAGGGTCTCTTGTGACCCATTTGAAGAAGAGTCACGAGAGAGTACAAATGAGGAGACTCTGCTTTATCCTACCCTTTCTTCCCAAGATCCTCCAAGTGGTGGGGAGTCCCCAACTGCAGTATCTATCCGATCTTCTTTGGGAGAAGAGGACGGGATATTGCTGCCTGCTAAGTTGTCGTGGGGTTCTGAAATGTCTTCAACTAGGGTCACTTCATTCATGATGATTTCACCTTCTTCTGCATTCAAAACATTGAACTGGTTGCTTTTTGTGCCCTCCTTTTCTCCTTGTGTTGGTGCTTTTCCTTTCTCTGACTGTGAATCCTTTGGCTTAGGATTTGAGGATGTCATTTTCCTTCCTTTTTTCACTTGTTGCCAACCTTGTTCTTGAGTTTTTTCAGGGTTTTCCTGTACTGCTTTAGGGAATTTTTTGACAAAATGGCCATACTCGTGACATTTCTTACATTTAAACATCAATTGCTCATAATCAACCTTTTGCGCATGCTCCCAACCATCCATGCTTAGGCTTACAATTTTAGGTAGCCCCTTTTCTAGATCGACCTCTATACAGATCCTTGCGTAAGAGAAGAGAGGGCCTTTCGGTTATGCTTTGTCAATGTATTTTCCAAGAGAGTTTCATATTGCCTATAGTGTTTCATCGTTCTAGCAGTGTAACGGGAGATTTGGGAGGCGAATCCAAACTGGAACTACAGAAGGAACATCTTTTTATAGATCGAAAGATAAGCTCCATCGATTTAGGTATAATCCCTGAGGGCCAATGAAGTAAGGCCCACTTCTAAAGATCAGGTCCTTATTGTCCTTGTTTTCGAACAAAAAGGTGAAAAAGTCCTTGCCGCAAAAGCAATGTTGTAGGCCCCCGGAGATCAATGGCATCCAGTTTTTTTTAACCCAGTAATCCATTGTTTTTGGCGATGGCAAAATACCTGTAAACTTTTCGATCAAACCCATCTCACTCCAAGCGAGGGATTTTAGCCTTGAAGTAGACGACATGATCTGAATTCTTGGAGCATTTTCCCGCTTAACAAAGCCATCGCCTGCATAAGTTGTCGAAGGGAGAGGGGGAGGCGTGGATGCCACGAGAGCCCTGAAGGTCGCATCCAGAGTTCGCTTGCGCTCCTCCGGGATTGGATCAGATGGGGGATCCATCCCAAGTTAACTAGGGCAAGCCCACGCTCACGTTCACCCGCAAAAACCCACGTGCTTTCTCATGCAACAATCCGTTTTTTGCTTCACCTACAAAAACCCGCACACTTACTCTTCATATTCTATAAAATAATAATAATATATGTCTATGAATATAGACATGACATCAATAGTTTTTATAAACAAAATATATATATGCCTATGAATATAGACTTGACATCAATAGTTTTTATAAGAAAACAATGATTATAGTTTTTATAAACAAAGAAAACAATGATTATGTTACTTAAAAAAACATTTAAAACTATATATAATAATTAATGAAATCTTTTAAAAATATATATATATATATATTACTCTAAAAGAACGATTCATATATGTCCAATCCATATCAACTTTATTACTATTCAAAAGAAACCACAAACTTTAACTAATTTATAAAAATTGAAAAAAACAACTTTATCATCCATAACCTTATATTAATTGAAAATAAAAGTCCCAAACTTTTATTATTCTTTCTTGAACTTAGTCCAACCAACCTCCTACGTGGATTCAATGGAACCAGAATTCCTAAGTCATTTTCTCGATTCGAAGTACCCAATGCTTGTATTTTATGTTTCTTTCAACGAAAGCCTTTTCATAGTTAGACAAATAAAAGTGGAGACACCGGAATAATCAACGAAAATATTCGTGTTTTTGTCGCACCTTTTCTAAGACAAAACAATCACATTTGGCACAAGTTGTCAATGTAGCTTCCTCGCTTGCAATTGTTCTACAAGTTGTCAATGTAGCTTCCTTCCCATTGTTTCTTAATTCTTAATATGTATTTCTCATTCTATTTATAATTAATTTAATTTTTTTTTTTTAATTAAAAAATTCATTATATATATATATATTGATTTTAATTAAAAAATTCATTATATATATATAAATTAATTAATTAAAAGTTTAGAGTGTCAAGGCATTTATGCATTTTCAAGAATTTTTGGAGGGGTCCATTATCCATGAAGGTTTTGTTGATCTATTTTGATTGATAAGACTGTGTTTAATATAGTTTTTTAGTTGGGATGTCGTTACAATATGAGTTTATTGAGGAAGTATAGAAGAACTATGTATTGGGGAATATCCTGAAAGTTTTGTTTTTTTGTTTTGTAAAAGTGATCAGTTTGATAGAATACTGTCTAATAGATAGTCCCGTCTTTTTTGCTTCTCATGCTTGGAAGTTTGAAGGCTTAACTTGGATAGTTTTTGTAAAGACTATGTTTCTTCGATTTCTATAAATATAATAAAACTATTTTTTCTTTTGAATATNACAAATGTTACCTCTCTCACACACATGTTTGATATGGTCAGAACATTAATTTTTAGTTGGTCAAAGGGCTGGATCTAGTGCGAAGGAGCAAGTTTCTCACCATTATGTAAGGTTCACTTTTTGTGTGGGATTTTTTTAGAGTTATGGGTTCACCCTAAGGTAGTTGTTAAACACATGGTTACTCCATTTAAAAGTTTAGTGGGATGTAGTCTTGTGACAACTTGGAGCAGTTGTTTTGACAATAACCCATATACAAATCCTAGAGAGCATGATCCTCCCTTGTGTGGGGTTTGTTGGACGCAACAATTGTTTTCATTTGATATTATTGACATAGCTGTTTTCATTTGATATTATTGACATAGCTTTTGAGCATTTGTAATGATGTTTATAAGGTACCAACAAATGTCATTCTTTACTTAAATATGTAAGAATAAAACATACTATTTCCAAGTTTATCATCCATAAAAAGACAAATTCATTAAAATTCCTTGGTTTCTTATTTACAAAAGATAGATAAACATTTCCAAACTCAAAAATATTTAATAGAGTGATTTACGAGATAGTGAAACCATATCCATTCCAAACCCAATACTATATGGAATCCTCTAATGTAAAAAAAAATATGTAATCAAATCACACTCTAAATCTAGATTTGAGATTTTACCCATAAACATTTCTTTTGTTAATCTCTGTGTCTCATTAAATATTTTAGAAGTGAAGACTTGTAAAGTGAAAAGTGCAAGTTCCAATCATGTTTATAGGGAGAGGAATTGTGAGGCTGATCAATTGTCAAAATTGGGCTTCAACTTAGCGTAAGGTGAGTGGAATGTTACACATTAAGAAAATGGGCAAAACAAAGAATATATCTATGATTTTTTCTAATGATGTTGAAGATATTTATTGTTCAGTTATATGGCAGTATTGAACCTTGTTTGTTGATGATATTAGTATGAGTTTTATATCATTGTAATTGTATATAATACTTTTAGAAGGTAGTTGATAAGAAGGTCTACCGATAATTTTGTTTTTCCATGTTCATGTTGATAAGACTATTAAACTCTGTTGCATAAGTTTTTTATGTAACCTCATGATGTCGAGACTGTAAGAACATGTTTTTCTTTTGATCAAAAAGGTCTATTGGTAGTGACTAGGAACCGTATTTCTTGTTGATCAATGAATTTGAGATGTAAAGAGTCTAAGAATGGGAACTGTATTTCCTGTTGATCAATTAATTTGAGATGTAAAGAGTCTAAGAATGGGAACTGTATTGCATGTTGATAAATGAATTTGAGATGTAAAAAGTCTAAAAACTTTACAATATTAGACAACTTTACAAATAAAATTCTTAGAAATTTTATGAATATAATTGTACTATAAATGTCATGTATTTTTTAGTTGAAGTTTAATATTCTTAGAAGTATTTGTCCTCTAAATGCATTTTTTTAAAAATTTGATATTCTTGAAAATTCTCGGAATATTATAATATAAATGTGTTTTAAATAAATAATAAAATCTAAATTAGAATAAAATAAAGAAATAACATAAATTAAGAAAAAACAAAATAATCAGAGATATAATTATCATTTATTTCTAACCAGGACGAACACAGCCGGGAGGAAATAATACAATCTACAATTAGAATAAAGAAAAATGAAAAATAATTTAAAATTTTAAGAAATGGCAAATTACAAATTAATCATAGCCATTGCATGCGACCTTTTGTGTTTAAAATCTTCTCACGACATGAGGTGAAGTTTTCTGAAAACTAATAATAATATACAATTTTATAAAAACTAATAATAATATACAAAATATATTGAGGGTAATTTTTAATTATTTATGACTTATTTATTTATTATTAAAATATTTTATTTCCAAGGTTAATTTAGATTGGCTTTGTTGGTTTTGTTTTATAGAATAGTTTGGATTTGGTAAGGCAATTCAAAATAAACACTTAAAAATCCAATTTAAAAAGATTTTTTAAAACTAAAAATTAGTTTTATAAGTTACAAGTTAATTAACAAAATATATTAAAAATAGTACAGTAACATAGTTTGTAGTTGGATCATATCGATAAGGAACAAATGGTTGAGAAATAGTTATGGAATGGAAAATATTTTTGTATTCCTCGTATTCTTCTAGTTAAATCGTTCAAGTGTGAGTTATCCATGCCTAGCTACATGTTATCGGGGACATTCTTCTTGTTATCCATTTATAAAGTATCAGTTATTTTTTATATCTTTTTCTTTTTTATCTCACATTCTTCTAATTATCTGCCATAAATTGTTGGTTATACATTCATTGTTGGTTATACATTCATCAACTATAAGTTACCCCTGCATTGCTACCATCCATTCATCACTTAGCTACCAATTATTTTTTATATTCCTTTTTTTTTATAATTGTTTATTTTGAATTTTGAACAACTGCCATAAAATCAATCTCGAAAGTACACTTGTCTCATCCTCGTCTGTACATGGAAAAGCATAAACTGTAGTACCCCAAATCTCAAATAAAACGTCTATCAAGGTAAGAACATTATATTTAACCTATATTAATATTTTAATATTAATAATTTTAAAATTTAAAATACAAATATCATTTTAAATTAAAAACTAAACCATTTTGTTTATCTAACCTCCCAAAACTAAACCATTTTGTTCATCTAACCTCCCAAATAACTAGATTCTATCTTAGAAAACTCACACATCTCACAACACATGTAATAACATATACCATGGTTTCTTATTATGTGACTATAAATAACATTCCCATAATCAAAATAGCTTTATAATGATTTGTTAGGTTTCACTTGATAATTAAGTGATAGTGGAGTCACATCAATGTAGACACAACGCTCTCCAATGCAATATGGTCAATATCTTGATGCTTAGTGGTTTTGCCTTTCTACCTCTTGTTCCACTCATAGAGTTGCCCCACATCTATCTCCAAATTACAATAATAACAATCTCCAAATTACAATAATAACAATATGTTTGGGATCAATTGTGGGCCAACTAATACCTACGGAGTTGCCCCACCTTTATCTCGAACTTAGTATATGTTTGGCCTCAATTGTGGGCCAACAAATTCCTAGGGAAGGAGGGTTTTCATTTATTTTTGGAGAGACTCCCATATAACATTGGAAGGAGGGAGATATTTCATTTGGTTTCGGAGGAATTTTAGGTTAGTTGGTATAACATTGAAATGGCTTTTAATGTTTTATTTTGTTGTTTGAGTGGTAAATTGTATGAGAGTAAACCAAATGTTAAAATGTGTGGAAAAAATTTTAATATTAAAAATTGAAAAAATAATAATTTTAAGTAATTTAATATTAAAATGGATGGATAATATTAAAAATAATAATTTTGAGTAATTTAGAGATTATGTTAGTTAAATTGTGTGGTTTTATTGAATCAACTTTAAAAGTTTGGAAATTTTATAGTTTTGATAAAGTTTTTAATTATCAAAATAACTAGTTTTAAAAATTCACAAAATTTATAACTTGAATAAATAGAATAATTAATTACTTGAAAAGATAAGATAATTAGAAGTTTTGTTAAAATTTGTTGAATTGACTCTAGTTCATTGTATTTGAAGATTCTAAATTGTATATAAAATAAAATAAATTAAAATACATAATTAATTATTTATGGGGAGGCATGTATGAGGGATCATTCTAGATCTCGATAGAAGTACACTATTAACCTATGAATGGGATCTAGGGAGAGCTACCAACAATCAAGTGGAACGCTACAATCTATCTTAGATTAGACTATATTATCTCCCTAGGGATTCATAAGGTTGTCACTCTCAGTGATTCCCTTTTGGTTATCTCTCAAGCCAAAAAAATGAGTGGAACTAGAGGATATGATTGCCAAGAAAATTCAAAATCCAATAATATGTCTCCTCCAACAAATCCTTGATGTCAATTTGATATTCATTCAACATGTCAATAACAAAATGGAAGATGAACTAGAAAACAAGGCTATGCTCTTGGAAAAAGGAAAAATGTTGCAAAATGGTGGCCAACTTACATCTCATTGGCTCCCTTGAGGTTTAACTTTTAACGATTAAGGTTTATCATGGTCCAAATGCAATCCATTTCAACATTCATTACGAAATACCCAAGCATTAAAGTAGTTAATCATTGTTTTGATCCCTAAGACCAAACCATAAAGGAGCACATGTCCTCACACATGGGAGAGCCTTCAGGAAACTTGGCCAGGGGTCTAGTACATTGGAGACGTGTTTATTTGTTGTACTTCCTTCTTTGCAACAACGCATTTATGATTAAGGAGCAAAGATTCCCTTGGTACCAGTCTATGAATTTCGTTGAGAAGAATATGTCTCGGATGGTGATATTGGCTTTTGTGAAAGGTGTTTCTTTCCCCTTAGCCACTTAGGTGGACTGGCTCTCTATTCAAATAGTTTGAGGACCATTGGGAGTCACTACGACATAATTGTACAATCGCTTTAAGTCGGTGAACATGGGAGAAATTTTGGTTTTTCTCTAGAAGCTGCGGGGATTTGGACGTTTGTGAGGGAGAGTAGCAGTGGCTCCCAACATGAAGATGGAGGCAGAGTGGGAAGCCAAGCTGGCAGAGTTAACTATGGGAATAAGGGATGCCAGGGTTGACATCCAGGATATCAAAAGCAATATGTCGTGAATTGACTCTTGGTTGGAGTATTGGAGGTTGTTCACCAAATTACAACGCATGCCTCGAGCCTGGACACTCATTTGAACGATCCAGAAGGACATATTAGTGTTTATGGCTATCAGGTGGAAACTATGATGGCATCCTTGGACCATCATCAAGAGTTGCTTATAGCGAGACATTCCAGGATCACCTGTCACGGTAGAAGTAAATGCATGGATGATGACCCTATACAACAATCTCCCCATGCCATTGTGAACATCTCAAGCTCTAATGGACACACAGGGGACAACACAGCTCCTTAAGACATGAATAGTGTCCACTGTACTGGTTAAGTTTAGTTAATTATGGTATGTTCTTTTGCTTTGTTGCTTGGCCAATTTGTTAAGTATATAGTTGTTTAGTATATGTGAGTACTTCTTTAACAATAACGAGACTTTGGGAAAATATAATAGAGCAAAAAAATGTTCAAGTAAAACCTTTTTGCTCTATTTTAGATTATTGTAGTGTGATGTACTAATCTTTTTAAACTTTTTATAAATATAAAATTACTCATTTTAATTAAAAATAATTATTATTTTATTTTATTATTTATAATATAAATCGAATTTTATCAAATTTTCATAATACTTTTAAATTTCCTTAAAAATAATAATATCATGTTAAAAAAAGTTGCTTTACACCTTTGTCCCTCTTTGTGGGTCACTGAATTGTGTTAAAGTGGCGAACAATGGATATGATTAAAATTCACCCTTTTTGACGTGTGTTGCGTCGAAGATTTTCAAACAAACAATATTATATACAAAATGTGTTGATATTTAAACGTACGCTAAGTATATTTTTATTAATTTATTAAATATATTTATATAATTTTTAATATGTAAGAATATTTTAAAATTTTAAGTGTTTTTTATATATTGATTATAAAGTTTATTATATAGTTATATAAGCTTTAGTTTAATGAAGATTCTTTGGAGTTAGGGGTTATGTTAATAATATAATGGTTGATTATGAGCTTATAGAGTTAGTTTAATTTATATGAACTATTTATTTTTAAAGTAGAGATTACTGAGAAGTCATGAGTTCAAGTATGGTAAAGTTTTTTCGCAAAGAGTGTTTGTTGCACTTCAACGACATTTATTTCGAGTTATTCACATAATGTGAAGAAGTATTTGGAAGGTTTCTTCGAGTACATTTTCTAGGGAAAAACAAAAAAAGTAATGGTTGATTGGTTATAAGAATATATATGCTTGATTGACTTCCCCTCCTCCTTTATGGGCAATGCCAAATAAATAGTTTAAGATTTGATACACAACAACATACGAGTCTCAACATATCATAATTCTTAAACCAACAAAAATATAGATGCATATGTACAAAATTAAACACTATACATCATATTTAACATCTTAAAATAGTTTTTACAATTTTTAAATCTTCTATATGTCTACGAATATATGTATATGAATTTTTTTTTAACAGAAACCATTGAGTTTTTTTTTTATATATAAAAGAAGGAGGTTGCAAAATACATATCGGATTGCTCCCAAGATGGGACAACATCCATTACACCTTGTACATCCTTCTCTAGCTTGTATTTATCATGAAATTTGCCTAAACAATGGAAGCTATACCTCCTTACAAATTGCCCAAGCAATAATATGCAGAAGTACATTGTATAAACCAAACAGAGCTAAGGGATCCAAATGTTTTCAAGAATGATGTTATCCTTCTCTAAAAATCCGCAACTCAAGCCAACCCCTTTATTATCCATTCTATCTGCCTGACGATTTTGGCCTCTCAAAACATGGAGGAAGATAATTGTTTTAAATTCCTTGACTAGACATAAGAGGAGGTGATGCATCTTGGAGGATGGAATCTTACGATTTTTAGAAATACTTCTTGCTTCTCTAATGACAATTAGGGAATCTCCAATGACACTCATTTCCTCAATCCCAATATCTATGGCCAGCTCCAACCCTTTAATTAAAGCGAGCCATTCCGCTCCATTATTCATTGTTGTCCCGATGCCCCAAGCGTATTCTTTTTGCGTGTTCCCCATAGAGTCGGAGATTACTCCACCTGTGCCTACTATCCCTGGATTTCCTTTCGAGGCACCGCCAAAGAACAAATAAAATCTTCCTATCTTAGCCCACCAATTTTGAAAATCTTCATTGCTTATCCTTTTTTTCCAGCTCGAAAGACTCGGCTTCTTTGTGGGATTTAACCAGAAACAAGATGAAGGATGCCCAAGGAGTTTTGCCATCCATGCTCTTTCTTCAACAGTTAGAGGTTCCGTGTTTATGCTTTTCATTCCTCTCATGGATAAAGAGTCCACCCAAAGGGCCTTTTTCCGAGACAAAAACTTTATTAATTGCTTGAGCTTATTCCTTCGAATATTTCCTTGTTCCTCGTGGTCCAAATTGTCCAACAAATAAATCTTGGAAGAGCTTCCCATGCTCTAGCAAGGTTTGTTTTTTGGTTGAAGGAGCCTTGATAGTAGTCTTTCCAAATGAAGAATAGTTCGTTCGAGTTTGTTGGCATTGTAATATTCATATTTAAATCTCTGAGTGCATTACTCTAGAATTCTTGCGTGAATTTACATTCAGTGAACACATGCTCCAAGCTTTCCTCCGCCTCTTTGCACAAGATGCAGTGAATTGGCCCTAGGATCCCTCTCTTCCTCAAATTCTCAGCCGTGAGAGTTTTGCGGTGTACAAGAATCCAGAAAAAGACGTTGAACCTTGGTAGACCATCATTGCACCATATTTTATTCCATTTGTTTTCTTTTACATACCTGTTCCTATTTCTATATACCATTCGATATCCTTCCTTCACCGTGTAAACACCGATCTTTCCCCAGACGCGACTATCCTTTATAATTCTATGTATTGGTGCATGCCCATGCAACAACGTGAGGAGTGCTTTCTATTCGATTTGCAGATGCACTGGGAGCTCCATACTCTTCCACCCTTTCCATCTCCCACTGCTTTCCCAGTCTGATAAATCGTGGAGAGTGTTGATGATGTTGCCATCGAGCCAAGTCTTTAGCTCATTTAATTCTTGGCAAAAGTTAACCGGGGAATTCTTTCCAAGCTTATCATGCCAGATTTTGATTTTTTCCCCATTTCCTGTTGTCCAATAAATATTCTCGTGGATGATGTACGCTGCATTTTTGCAGAGTTCCCAAACTGGAGACCCAACTCTTCTCATGTTCATATTCTCAACACAACTTATTTTGCTGCCTACCATGTATTTTTTATGCAGAGCCTTTTTCCACCAGGAGTTTTCTCCAGAGACTATTCTCCATAAAAAATTTGCACCGAGAGCTAAGTTCATGGTTTGTGGATCTTTTACTCCTGCTTCGCCACAATGCTTTGGATGCACATAGTTTCTCATCCTATTAGATTAAATTTTTTTGTGCTAGTAGCCTTTCCTCCTTGCCAGAGGAAATTCTGGATCTCTCTATTAATTTCTTGTACAATTTGATTAGGAGAAAAAGATATTGAATAGACATATATCATATAGGAAGAGAGGACGACTTTTATGAGCACTAATTTTCCTGCTGGGTTGAGCCATCTGGTTCCCCAAGAATTGATTTTTTTTTCATTTTGTCAATCAAACTGTGCCAATTTGTCTTCTTTTTTTCCCTTTGAATATGGGAATGCCCAAATAATTGAATGAATTCCAGTATGTAAGTCCCTTGAAACCAAGGATTCTTGATATCCTCACCATGTTTCCAGGTAGGCAATTCCAACCACAAGCCTTTGATTTAACAACATTGATCTTGCCATCTGATGCTTTGAGGAAGGTGGAGAGAACTCTCTTGAACCTTTCTGCTATGACGATGGATGCGTCCCCAAGTAAAATTTTGTCATCGACAAATTGTGCATGATTTGCAGATCTGACTCCTCTTGAAATTTTCAAACCTTTGAGATCCCCACTGTTTTGTTGTTCCTGCAACTTTCTGCTAATAGACTACGCGACCAAGAGGTAGAGATATGGAAACAGAGGGAAGCCTTGGCGGATGCCCCTGGAGACTTGGAAGAACTTGGTTGGCCTACCATTTACCAGTGGAGCAATCCAAGGTTTGCTGATGCAAGCCTTAATCCATCTAATGAACCTTATAGAAAAACCAAACTTTGACATGATTTCGAATAGGAAGAAGTGATTTACTTGATCAAAAGCATTAGTCATATCGAGCTTTATATCCATACCTTGTTGGTTGTGTTCCATGTTAGAGTGGATTCCTTCTTGGACAATAATGATGTTGTCAAGTATTTGACACCCAACAACAAATCCTCCCCATGTATCTGAACTTAGTCTTCCCATCATTTTCTTCATTCTTGTTGCCAAAATTTTTGACAGGATTTTGTAAGAGGTATTCCAAAGTGAAATAGGCCATAAGTAGTATATTGTCAATGTTTTTTTCTTCTTTTGGTATCAAGGTGAGGAAGGAAGACTTGGTGCCCCCCCCCCCAACCTTGTCCTTTTTCCTTGTCCAATTTAGCTTCTTTTTTTTTCTAGATCTTCCTTTATGATCTCCCAAGCTGCTCTATAAAAATTGATGGTGAAACCATTCAGCTCGAGAGCCTTGTTAGCTTGCAATGCCCAAATGTATTCTTTGATCTTGAACTCCATCATGGATTTTGAAAGATCCTTGTTGTCTTGTTCTGAAATAAGAGAAGGTATTCCGTAGAGGAGATCATCCTGCGCTATGGTATCGATCTCATCCTTGTCCAAGTAGAGGTCTCTGAAATGCTGAAAAATATGGGTCTTAATCTCATCCTGCTCCACCATCCTTTTAGAGTCTTTATCCTTTATTTATTTGATCATGTTGAAGATGAGCCTTGCTTTTGTTTGTTTGTGGAAGTAATTCGTGTTACTATCCCCACCTTTTAACCGAAGCTACTTGGACTTTATTCTCCAATCTGCTTCCTCACCTCTAGTTGCATTAAGGATCTTAAGATTCAAGTATTTTTCTTGACTGGTAAGAAGAGGGGTAATTTCCTCATTCTCCATCTTGGACTACAGGGCTTCTAGTCCAGATTGCAGCTACATTTTCATACTGCCAGAATTTTTATACTCTGTTTTCACCCATTCTTTCAGCTCATAGCATACCTTTCTTAACTTGCTCTCCCAAATGAAGTTAGGAGAACCAGCGCAAGTCCAACTCCAAGCATTTTTAATTAATCCCATGACCTTTTCCTCATGGATCCAAGAGGATTTGAATCGAAAGGGAATCAAGCCAAGGTTTGCAGAGGTAGAGAGAACCAAGCATATTGGCTTGTGATTTGAGACCGCATAGGGTAAAGAAAAGGAAGCGGGAATGAGATCTTTTTGTAGGAAGGAGATGCTTACCAAGAAAGGGTCAAGCCTGGCCGCAATGTATCCCACACCCAGCCTTCTATTACTCCAAGTATACTTTTAGTTTTTTAATGGAGGATCTAGCAGATCCAGCTCAGATATCAAGTCCTCCATGTTTCCCCCCATAGGGGTCTCTTATTGTAGAGCTTCCTCTTCTCTCTGATTGTGCTTTGGTAGGATTGAAATAACCGGTAATTATGAGATCTTTCCCTTTCGGGTCCTCTTTTAGAGCTACGAGGTTGTTCCAGAACATTTACTTGTCTCTGTAATGTGTTGGACCATACACATTACATACATAATTAACATTTGAATCATCTTTTTCCTGAAACTCAATGAGGAGCCAATTTTGATTTTCCTTAATATTTTTTATAACATACTTACTTGAGAAAAAATTTGCTATTCCTCCTGAGGTACCTTTGGAGCTTATAGCGTTTCCATGCATGTTTTTCCAAAAGCAGTGTGAAAGTGCCAAAACTTCCACATCAGCCATTTTTGTCTCTTGGATAAGCAGGATGTCCGGCCTTTCAGATTTGATGATGTCTTTTATTGCTTCCACTTTGTTTGTTCCACAAACCCTCTGCAATTCCAAGAGACAACTTTCATTACTTCTTGGATGATTGCGGCCCTGCTCTAGACCTTCCATCCGCTTTCCCTGTATTTTTGGAGTTTTGAAGGAGCTTTGCTTCTTCAATACTCCACTGCATTTCGAGCTCCAGTTCTCTCTCTGCTTCTTTCTCTCTGTGGTATCTTTGTGACTTTCTTCTTTTGGTGTTTGGGGTTGGTTTGAGAGTCTCTTGTGACCCATTTGAAGAAGAGTCAGGAGAGAGTGCAAATGAGGAGAATTTGCTTTGTTTTACCCTTTCTGCCCAAGATCCTCCAGGCGGTGGGGAGTCCCCAATTGTAGTATCTATCCGATCTTCTCCAGGAGAAGAGGAAGGGATATTGCTACTTGCTAAGGTGTCATGGGGTTATAAAATGTCAACAACTAGGGTCACTTCATTCATGATGATTTCACCTTCTTCTGCATTCAAAACATTGAACTGGTTTCTTTTTGTGCCCTCCTTTTCTCCTTACGCTGGTGCTTTTCCTTTCTCTGACTGTGGATCCTTTGGCTCAGGATTTGAGGATGCCATTTTTTTTCCTTTTTTCTCTTGTTGCCAACCTTCTTCTTGATTTTTTTCAGGGTTTTCCTGTACTGCTTTAGGGCAGTTTTTGAAAAAATGGCCAAACTCGTGGCATGTCTTACATTTAAATGGCAGTTGCTCATAATCAACCTTTTGTGCATGCTCCCTGCCATCCATGCATAGGCTTACAATTTCAGGTAGCCCCTTTTCTAGATCGACCTCTATACAGATCCTTACGCAAGATAAGAGAGGGTCGTTCGGTTATGCTTTGTCAATGTATTTTCCAAGAGAATTTCCTATTGCCTGTAGTGTTTCATTGCTCCAGCAATGTAACGGGAGATGTGGGAGGCGAACGCAAACTGGAACTGCAGAAGGCACATCTTTTTTTGGATCGAAAGATAAGCTCCATCGATTTAGGTATAAACCCTGAGGGCCCATGAAGTAAGGCCCAGTTCTGAAGATCAAGTCCCTATCGTCCTTGTTTTCGAACAAAAAGGTGAAGAATCCCTTTCCGCAGAAGCAATGCTACAGGCCCCCGGAGATCAATGGCATCCAATTTGTTTTAACCCAGTAATCCATTGTTTTTGGCGATGGTCGAATACCTGTAAATGGCCTGATCAAACCCATCTCACTCAGAGCGAGGGATTTTAGCCTTAAAGTAGTTGACATGATCTAAATTCTTGGAGCATTTGCTTGCTTAACAAAGCCATCGCCTGCATCAGTTGTCGAAGGGGGAAGGGGAGGCATGGATGCCACGGGAGCCCTGAAGGTTGCATCCAGAGTCCGCCTGCGCTCCTTCGGGTTTGGATTCGAGGGGGGATCCATCCCAAGTTAGCTAGGGCAATCCCACGTTCACGTTCACCTGCAAAAACCCACGTGCTTGCTCATGCAACAATCCGTTTTTTGCTTCACCTACAAAATCCCATGTGCTTGCTCTTCATATTCTATAAAATAATAATACTATATGTCTATGAATATAGACATGACATCAATAGTTTTTATGATTAATGACTATATATATATATATATATATATATATATATATATATATATATTAAAAGCGGTTCACCATGGAAGCCCAATTTTACACCATGGCTATGTCCACTTGGGAAAATATCTTATACTCGCTAGGCAAGTAGATATGAACTTGGGCATCATTAATCACAATAAACAGCTCACCAACTTAATATTTCATTACATGCAAGGGCTCCCAAGGAGCAAATGTCCCCGGCAAGATTTGAACCCGAGTGGGGAGCGCAATAACCAAATCTTCCAACCACCTAAGCTACGCCCAATGGACTTATATATGTATAATGATTAATAACATTAAATCCCAAGAACGATTCATATATGATTCATATATGTGATATTCAATCCATATCAACTTTATCTTTTTTTTTAACCACAAGCTTTGACTAATTTATAAAAATTGAAAAAAACAACTTTCCCCTCCATAACCTTATATTAATTAAAAATGAAAGTCCCAAACTTTTATTATTTTTTCCTTACTTTTTCTTGAACGTTGGATTCAATGGAACCACAATTCCTAAGTCATTTTCTCGATTACAAGTACCTAATGCTTGTATTTTATGTTTCTTTCAACGAAAGCCTTTTCATAGTTAGACAAATAAAAGTGGAGGCACCGGAATAATCAACGAAAATATTCGTGTTTTTGTCGCACCTTTTCTAAGACAAAACAATCTCATTTGGCACATGTTGTCAATGTAGCTTCCTCGCTTGCAATTCTTCTACAAGTTGGCATTGTAGCATCCTTCCCATTGTTTCTTAATTCTTGATAGGTATTTGTCATTATATTTATAATTAATTTAAATTTATTAAGTTTAATTAAAAATATTAATGAAAGATCATATATATATATATTAAAAGTTTAGAGCGCCAAGGCATTTATGCATTTTCAATAGTTTTTGGAGGGGTCCATTGTTCATGAAGATTTTGTTTGATAAGACTATATTTAATATAGTTTTTTAGTTGGGATGTCATTACAATATAAGTTCATAGAGGAAGTATAGAAGAACTATGTATTGGGGAATATCCTGAAAGTTTTGTTTTTTTGTAAAACTGATCAGTTTGATGGGATACCGTCTGATAGGTAGTTTTGTCTTTTTTGCTTTTCATGCTTGGAAGTTTGAACGCTGAAGTTGGATATTTTTTTGTAAAGACTATGTTTTCTTTGATTTCTATGAATAGCAATAAAACTATTTTTTCTTTTGAATATATATATATATATATATATATATATATATATGTATATATATGTATAATTGGTTTAATGGTTAATGAATAATTATAATTTCTTTTGTGATATATATAATAAGGGGATACTCTAAACTTACACAACAAATGTTACCTCTCTGACACACATGTTTGATATGGTGAGAACATTAATTTTTAGTTGGTTAAAGGGTTGGATCTAGTGCGAACGAGCAAGTTTCTCACCATTATGCAAGGTTCACTTCTTGTGTGGGATTTTTCTAGAGTTATGGGTTCACCCTAAGGTAGTTGTTAAACACATGGTTACTCCATTTAAAAGTTTAGTGGGATGTAGTCTTGTGACAACTTGGAGCACTTGTTTTGACAATAACCTATATACAAATCCTAGAGGGCATGATCCTCCTTTGTGTGGGGTTTGTTGGACGCAACAATTGTTTTCATTGGATATTATTGATATAGATTTTGAGCATTTGTAATGACGTTGATAAGGTACCAACAAATGTTATTCTTTACTTAAATATGTAAGAATAAAACATACCATTTCCAAGTTTATCATCCATAAAAAAGACAAATTCATTAAAATTCCTTGTTTTCTTATTTACAAAAGATAGATAAACATTTCCAAACTCAAAAATATTTTATAGAGTGATTTACGAGATAGTGAAACCATATCCATTTCAAACACAATACTATATGGAATCCTCTAATGTAAAAAAAATATGTAATCAAATTACACTCTAAATCTAGATTTGAGATTTTACCCAAAAACGTTTCTTTTGTTAATCTCTGTGTCTCATTAAATATTTTAGAAGTGAAGACTTGTAAAGTGAAAAGTGAAAGTTCCAATCATGTCTACAGGGAGTGGAATTGTGAGGCTAATCAATTGTTAAAATTGGGCTTGAACTTAGCATAAGGTGAGTGGAATGTTACACTTTAAGAAAATGGGAAAAACAAAGAAGACATCTATGAATTTTTCTAATGACGTTGAAGATATTTATTGCTCAGTTATATGGTAGTATTGAACCTTGTTTGTTGATGATATTAGTATGATTTTTATATCGTTGTAATCGTATATAATACTTTTGGAAGGTAGTTGATTAGAAGGTCTACCGATAATTCTTTCCATGTTCATGTTGATAAGACTATTAAACTCTGTTGCATAAGTTTTTTTTATGTAACCTCATGATGTCGAGATTGTAAGAGCGTGTTTTTATTTGATCAAAAGGTTTGTTAGTAGTGACTAGGAACGATATTTCTTGTTGATCAATGAATTTGAGATGTAAAGAGTCTAAGAATGGGAACTGTATTTCCCGTTGATCAATGAATTTGAGATGTAAAGACTCTAAGAATGGGAACTGTATTGCCTGTTGATAAATGAATTAAAGATGTAAAGAGTCTAAGATATTTACAATATTGGACAACCTAAAAAGGCTTTGAATTTGGAGAATGTCAGGGGGCATATAAATAATGCAAACTTTTGTTTTTGATTAATAAACGGTTTGCGATTTTTCTTTTTTTTGTGAAAAAAGTGAAAAGTGAAAAATATTGTTAGGATTTCTTAAAATGAAAAGAAAAGAGTACTTATTAGTATCCCTTTTAATGATCACTAGCAAGGGACCTCATAACAACGTATTCATAGTATAACCCATCTACTTATATATATATAAAAATATGATCGTTATGCTTTTCTTACAAAATCATACCTAACTAATGATATGTTCAAGCTAAACATTGATCTTTCATGATCATGATTCAGTAACCCAAGTGCACGTTAATGTTGAAAATGGCTTAAATCCATGTAATTGTTCTCTCTCTCATCAAAATTGTTTTACATTATAGCGATTTGGTGTAATTGGAGTTATGTATATTTAAAGATAAAAACATCAAAGTTTATATTGTTAGGTGAAAAAAATATATAGATATAAGTGATAATAGGAAAAACAAATAAACGCAAAGACAAAATAAATAAATGCATAAACAATTGACATTACACCATAAAACATGGCTGCATTGCAATCCGATACTTGTCGAGGGAGTAAAACATGCATAAGCAAAATCAAATTATCATTCATGCATTCATTGTCAAAATCATATTGTCTTTTCATTTCTTAAAATGAAAAGAAAATGATACTATATTTATGTCATTGTCACTAGCCCTTTAATACTGATTACTAGTGCTCAGATGTAAGGAACCACATAACAACATATTACAACCCATCTACTTTTGTTAAAAAAAATACAATCATTTTCTTTTTTAACAAAATCATACCTAATTAATGATTTACTTGGACCTTAATATTGATATTTCATGGTCATGACTCTCAGTGACCAAGTAGACTTTAATGTTGAAAATGGCTTAAATCCATATAAATGTCCTTTCTCTCACCAATATCGTTTTATAATATAACAAGTTGTTGTTATTGGAGTGTCATTCCTTTAAAGGTAAACGTATCAAAATGTTATATTTTTTGGTGAAAACGTTATATAAACATAAGAGATAGTAGGCAAAACAAATAAGCACATAGATAACAAATATAAATGCATAAACAATTTGATGTTATTACATAAAACAAGGCCACATTGCAATGTGATACTAGTTGAGTGAATGAAACATGCAAAAGCAAATTTTGCAAAATCAGATTGGCGTTCATGCATTCATTGTCAAAATTAGATTGCCTTTTCATTTTTTAAAATTAAAAAAAAATGCTACTATATCTATATCAATGTTAGTATCCATCGTATACTCATTATTAGTAATCATTGGCAAGAGAACACATAACAACATATTCATTTTTTTCCCTGGAAAAATATCATAGTCCAAAATTTTATATTAAAAATTATGAACCATATTGTTTATATGCAACCCATACAACCCATCTACTTTTGTGAAAAATCCAATCATTCCACTTTTCTTACAAAATCATACCTAACTAACGATATACTTAACCTTAACATTGATATTTAATGGCCATGATTTAGTAACCTAAGTGGAATTTAATGTTTAAAATGGCTTAAATCCATATAAATGTCCTCCATTTCACCAAACTGTTTTACATTGTAAAAAATTGTTTATTATTGGAGTGGTGTTTCTTCAAAGATAAAAGCATCAAAATTTATATTGTTTGGTGAAAAAACTATATGAACATAAGAGATAATAGACGTAACAAATAATTGCATAGACAATTGTGTTGAAATACTGTAACTTCGAAGAATATTCTAAATTTATTTTACTGATGTAACCCAGGGGAGATGTCTTATTCCTCTGTCGGGATGTTACTATTGTATTTGGTCATCAAAGAGTCATGAGGTATAACCTCCATTATAAGTCGGGTCAATAGTACCCACTTGAATATAATATAGTATTGTTTTGTGTCTTCCTAGGTGAGTTCAACCCAGTAAGTTTGTTGGGGCTGACTTGTTAGGGTAAAATTCAAGAGACATAAAGAGTATATATAGGGGAGTTGTATTCCTCATTTTAACACATGCACTCACTTGTGTATAGCGCATCGGAGGGAGAGAGAGAAATATCAACAAGGATAAGGAGAACTTGTTTTGGGGTTTTATCTTATACATCTATATAGAGGAAGTTTTGCTTGGTTTTCTTCCCCTTGAGGGTTTCCCAAGATAAATCTGTGTTTATCTTGTGATTGTGTTTCTTTCAGTGATTCTTCATATGTTGTTGATGTGAAATTGAACTAAACACTAATGATATCTTGCTAAGCATATGAAATATGAACATGGTATTGGATCTATCCTAAATAGAACAACTTTCGCAAGGTGAAACTCTCTCTCCTCTCTCTTCGGTAAGAAATTAGGGTTATGTCAAAATTGGAATTTTGGAAATCTAATTGCATAGAAATTTATGCCTCCTTAGAGCACATCTATTGAGCCCTAGATCGAAGTTTTTGAGTGGGTGGATCTCAGGGAAAGACAAACCCTATTTTGGCTTTGAACCGAAAAACTGTAGAAAAACCAGAACCAGGAATCTACATAAATTGAAATCTCAGAAGCAAGTTTTGAAGGGTGAAGATTTAGAATCTCCAGAAACCAAATTAACCAACAAAATCACGTCAAGCAAGAGCATATCCTGGTAAGGTTAGTATTGCATTTTGATAAATTTCATTTTTTAGTGACCTCCTGGATAAGATGGCCCCAAGCAGTAAGCTTGAGGACAAGCTAGAAGGAATAGAAAGCTTCTGACCATGGAAGTATAGGATTGGTCTCATTCTGAGAGAGAATGATCTTAAGAAATATATCAAAGAAGAAGTTGCAGAACCAGAAGAAGGTTAATCCAAGGAAAAGCACTAGAAGTATCTAATCAAGGCAATGAGGACCATTGTTGATTCTATCAAGGATCACTTGATCCCCTAAGTGTCATACAAATAGACACCAAAGAAAATGTATGATTCCATTTCCAGAATGTATGAAGGAAAGAACATCAACATGAGGATGAATTTGAGAGCTCAATTGAAGAGTACCAAGATGAGTAAAGGAGAGTCCATTAAATACTACTTCACAAGGGTCTCCCAGTTCAAGGAGCAACTAGAAGCCATTGGAGACTCCCTTGATGAAGATGAACTGGTTATGACTACTCTTAATGGTCTCACTAGACCTTGGGATTCATTCATACAGACTATGTGTGCCAGAAAAGAAAGTATGAAGTTTGACATTGTATGGCAAGATTGCATCCAATAGGAATCTAGAGTAGCTAACATAGAAACTCTACTCAAACAAGATGATCAAGCCCTAGCCACCCATACTAGAATAGGAATAAGACAATCAAACTTCAAGAAGGGAAGTCAAAAGGAGTATCAACCTCCCAAGAGGTTTCAAAAGAAAAGAGAAAACAATCAGAAGAAAGACTACTCCTAAAATCAATGCTACAATTGTCATAAGATAGGAAACCTTGCCAAAGAGTGTCCATTAAAGAAGAAAAACAACAAAAGACAACATGCACATCTAGCTAAAGATGAGGGTGAAGAAGAAGAAGAAAGACCTCGAAAGATACAAGCAAAATAAGAAAATGTATGAGAAAATGTACTATTCTTTGCACTCTTTGGGTTTGACGTAATACCTGGAGAAGATACATGGCTTATTGATAGTGGTGCTTCAAAGCATATGACAAGACATAAGGAAACTTTGTCAAGAGTTGAAGAGAAGAAATCTCCTCATAGAGTATCATTAGGAGATGACTATCAATATCCCATCAAAGGTATTGGTGAAGCAAGCTGCAAGCTTGACTCTGGAACTCCCATGAAGATGAAGGAAGTACTATATGTACCAGGTTTGAAGAAGAACTTACTTTACATCTCAGAATTAGATAAGAAATGATATGGAGTTGCTTTAATATATGGACAAGTACTCATGTGGACCAAAGGAAAATCAATTGAAGATGCAATTGTCATTGGTGAAGAAGAAGGAGGATTATATAAACTTAAAGTACATTCAGAAACAACCTTCATCCATGAGATCACTAGATCGAGTGAACTATGGAATAGAAGGCTTGATCACATCAACTACAAAGCACTACCCTATGTGAGAAAAGTAGTAACTGGCTTACCAGATTTAAAGATGGATCATGAATCAACTTGCAAAGGTTGTGCAAGAGGAAAGAATATCAAGAATCCATTTCCGAAGAGTGAAACAAACACTAAATGTACGTTGGAATTAATTCATTCTGATGTATGTGGTCCAATTCCCTCCACATATTTTAGTGGATATGAATATTGTCTTACGTTTATTGATGACTATTCAAGAAAGACATGGATATACTTCTTGAAAAAAAAGAATGAAGTATGCATGAAATTCAAGGAATTCAAAGCCTTGATAGAGAACCATTCAAATAGAAGAATCAAGACACTCAAAACAGATAATGGTGGAGAATATACTTCAAAATAATTTGAAGCCTTTTGTAAAGAAGATGGAATCAAGAGGGAACTAACCACTACCTACAATCCCCAACAGAATGGTGTTGTGGAAATAAATAATAGTACCATTATGGAATCAATGAAGACAATGATCCATGAACAAGATCTTCTTATGCATCTATGGGTTGAAGCAGCAAGAACAACAATTTATTTGCATAATAGATTGTCCCATAGTGCCCTTGGATTCAAGACACCAGAATAAATGTACACATGGAAGAATACTAAAGTGAGTCATCTCAAGATATTTGGCTATCCGGTATATGCCGACATTCCAAAAGAAAAGAGAACCAAGTTGGACCCTTCCAGAAAGAAGGGAATATTTGTTGGACACTGTGAAGACTCCAAAGCCTTAAGAATATACATTTCATGATTACATCACATAGAGATTAGTAGGGATGTAACATTTGACGAAGAATAAACTCTTAAGAAATATAGAAAGTGTCAACATGAAGAAGTACATTAAGAGTTCGGATCGTAAAACTGGAACTAATTGTAACATACAAGAAACAAGGTGTTTTTTCGGAGGATGTACCTCCTAAAATAGTAGAAGCTACACCCTCTCCTAAAATAGAAGCATCAGAAGATCATGATATGCTAGGTCCTCGGGCATGCCTTACTATGGACATATCTCGAAAGAGAAAACCTACTTGGGTAAGAGATATCATACAAGAAACAAAAAAGTATGGAACTCCAGAAGGCTCCACAAGAACAAGTAAGAGATCAAATCCATTCTTGAGTTATGTGGCCTTGATGTGTGATATTGTAAATCAAGAACCTACCAGCTACGAGGAGGACGTACAAAAGAAAGAATGGGAAGAAGCATTAATGGAAGAATATTGGTCAATAATGAAGAATGATGTTTTGGATATAGTACCCAAACCATAAAATAAAATTATGGTATCTTCCAAGTGGATCTACAAGATAAAACATGCAACTGATGGAAGTATTGAAAAATACAAGGCAATATTTGTGGCCATAGGATTCTCTCAGAAAGAGGGGATTGATTACGAAGAAACATTTGCTCTAGTAGCAAGGTACACTTCTATCAGAACCATCATGGAACTTGCATCCATGATGGAGTGGAATCTACACCATATGGATGTAAAGACAACCTTCCTGAATGGTGTGGTTGAGGAAGAAGTATACATCGAATAGCCACAAGGATTTGAAGTTGAAGGCAGAGGGACCCACGCATGTAAGTTGAAGAAAGCTTTGTATGGACTGAAGCAAGAGACTAGAGCTTGGTATGGAAGAATAGATAGATTCTTGAAAAGATTGGGATTTACCAAGAGTAAAGTCGACCCTAACCTTTACCTGAAGGTTATGGATGATGAACCTGTCATACTATTGCTATATGTGGATGACTTATTCCTGACAGGAAATGAGAAACAAATTGCAGATTGTAAGAAGAATCTTGTTGAAGAATTTGATATGAAAGATATTGGATTTATGCACTATTTTCTCGGCCTGAAGTGTGGAAAATCCCAAAAAGAATATTTCTGAACCAGGGAAAGTATGCAGTGGAAATATTAAAAATATTTGATATGTTGGACTGTAAATCCATGGACACACCCATGGATACTAAACTGAAGCTGTTGTTTGATGAATCATCAGTGTTAGTAGATGTGACTCAGTACCGACATATTATTGGGTCGTTGATGTATATGACGAATACCAGGCCATATATATGTTTTGTTGTGAACACCCTGAGTCAGTATCTAGTTAAACCTAGACGTGTTCACCTGATAGCTGCAAAGCATGTGATGAGGTGCCTGAAAGGTACGATAGAATTTGGAATATACTATGATAGAGATCATGACTACATATTGTATGGATATACATATTCATATTGGGAAGGAAGTGTCACAGACAGAAAGAGCACCTTAGGTGGATGTTATTGTCTAGGATCCACCATGATCTCATGGTTTAGTAAGAAACAGTCCAATGTTTCTCTCAACAGCTGAAGTAGAGGAGATAGCAGCTTGTTCTGCTAGTTGTGAAGCGACATGGCTTCAAAAATTGGTGTCAGATCTATTTGAATTGGAGTTGGATGCCACGGTGATTCTATGTGACAACTAGAGTTGTATAAAGATGATATGGTACAGAAGGGATCTATAAAACTCCATAAGCTTCAACCATGTTATCCGTGTCATTTTCTATATTCCGGTAATATTCAGTTTCAATGTTCCCTTTGGGACAAATGATGACCCCTCCTCCTCCCATCGCTCCCGGATTCCCTTTCGAAGCTTTGTCAAAGAAGAGTTTAAATATTTTCCTCTCTTCATCCACATTTCAAACTGAGATTGGTCCATTCTTATTTCCCAAACTTCCAGAGATCTCTTAACCATGGTTGTGTCTAATTCAGAAATGTTAAAGGAGTGTAGCCAATTTAATTCATCTGGTGAAATTTTGTTCTTGTTCTTAGGAAGCAACGACATGTTCATAATTTCTCCCATGAGTGCTTGCATTTTGGCAGCAATATGTTCTGGTGTTTGGGCATTGTCTTTGAAGACTCTTTGACTTTACTCAATCCAAATATGCCAAAACATTACTTTTGGTAGCGTCATCCAACAAGTTTTGAAACCTTCTTTTTGTCCAAGTTACCTTGATACACTTGGTCCCAGCTGATAAAGCACCGTTGAATGCTACTTGGTAGCTCCGTATTTCCAAACCAACGATGGATCAGTAGATCCAAAACCTTATTGGAAAAGGAGCAATTTAATAACAAACGCTGGCTAGTTTCTTTGATTTTATTTCACAACGAGCAATGAAATGGACCAGCAAAGCCTATTTTTTCAAGGTTTTCACCTGTTAATATACTCCCATGCACCAATGTCTAATTGAACATGTCAATTTTTGGCAAACGTTTCACCTGCCAAGCCATTTTCCAGATCGCTGGGTTGTTGGGCATGTTTGGATATGCAAAAAACATCTTGTATCCTCGTGCTAATGAGTATTCCCCATATTTGTTCCCCCATTCGCACCTGTATTTTGCTCCGTTGGCCAGAGGCGCTGCTCCAACTAGATGTTCAAGAAATAACTTCTTTTCAACTTCGATCTCTATGGGATAGTCCGAGAGTGACCACCCAAGACAGTGGAGGGGTGGGACGAGATCCCAACTTGAAATATCCCAAAGAGTTGTGCTACTTTGACTATCTAATCATATTTTGATACCTGGTAAACTGGAGAGGAGTGACTTCCCTAAGATGGAATCCTACCATATTCTTACATGCTTTCCATTACCAGGTATCCAGAAGAGTTATTCTTTGAAACGGGGCATGGATTTCTTGCAGAGAGTGAAGATGGGAGATCCTTGCTTACTCATAGGCTCTGAATCCAAACACCTTAGCCTTGTGCCTGGAAAATATCTATGTCTGAGCACCTGGCTACTCCAGGAAGGCTTCGCTTCAATCAAATTACATAGTAGTTTTTCTCCCGTCTCCAAGTTTTGGAGTTTTAAATCTCTAATCTGAAGGACTCCTTCCATCTAGGGCAATTTGATTTTCTTCCAACTAACAAGAGAAAATGTCTTTCCTCCCTTATTTTTTTGTCCTTTCCAAAGGAAGGACCTCAACAAGATTTCAATAGAGGTGAGGATTCTGATAGGAGCCAACATAATTGAACATTGGTATGATGGAAACCTATTTAGAACGACCTTTATCAATACCATTTTCCCTGCTAAATTTAGCCAAACCACTCCCCAAGCCTGGATTTTTTTCTTGAATTTATCAATCAACGGGTTCCAGTTGGATATTTTTAGCTCGCCATTGAAAATTGGGATCCCCAGATATCTAAAGGAATCCTAGGTTGTTACTCCCTCAATTCCTAAAATGTGAGGTATTTCGAACATCTCCCTAGGAGTTATATTCCAGCTATAAATCATGCTATTTCTTAGATTTAGCTTGTTGCATGATGCTTGGAAGTAGGAGTCCAATTCAGCCTTGAATCTTCTCGCTATATGCTGACTGGCACTTGCTAACAAAATAGTATCATTTGTGAACTGTGCATGGTTAATGTATTTAGTCCCACGGGCCATTCTTATGCTAATTAATTATTGATCCTTCTTGGATTGCTCGAGTTGTAGGCTCAACATCGAAGCCTGGATTGCATAACGCAATGGAGAGAGTGGTCAACCTTGCCTAAGGCCTCAAGAGGCTTTAAAGAAGGTTGCAAATCTTCCATTTACGATGGGAGCAATTCAAGTATTGATTATACAAGCTTTGACCCAACGAATGAAGCTTGGAACAAATCCAAACCTTAGCATCACTTGAAAAAGAAAGGAGTAACAAAATTTATCGAACACAGTAGCTAAATCAATTTCCCCCACCATACCTTTTTCACGATTCTTTAGAGTGGAATGGATTGCCTCTTGGACCAAGATGATATTATCCCAAATTCTCCAGCCTTTAATGCAACCCCCTTGGTTCTCTGAAATGATTTGGGGCAAGATGTTTTTTAATCTATTAGCCACAATATTGGTGATTATCTTGTAGCCAATGTTACATCACGAAATAAGTCGAAATTTGTCAAAGGATATTGCATCTTTTTCTTTGGGGATAAGGGTTAGAAACGTTGAATTAGTGTTTCCTCCTGTTTTCCCACATTGCCGAGCTTTATAAACATTTTAAGTTGGACCTTATGCACTATTTCCCAGCACACCTTGATGAACCTTGCATTGAATCTGTCTGGGCTTGGTGCTTTGTATTCTTCCATCTCCTCCATAACTGTTTTTAGTTCCTCTGTCATGATCCTTGGCATAAGAGCGATATTGTTCTTTCTCTTAACCATCTTAGGGACTAGATCCATTAGTGCAGAGTTTGGAGGAGTGTTATCATATTCAACAGTGTAGATCGCTTTAAAATGCTGAGAGGATTCCAATTTAATTTTATCATAGTCTTGAATAACCTGATTGTGAGTTTTTATCTCTAGAACTGTTTTGTAGTTTTTCCTCGCCTCTGCATGCTTATGAAAGAATGCAGTATTCTGATCCTCGGCTTTAAGCCAGAGACATCTAGATTTTTGTCTCCAAAAATATTCCTCATGTCTACAGGAAACATGTAACTCTTGATTAAGGGTTACTTCTCTTTCAAAGTCTTCCTTTGATATCTAGGCTGCCTCCATGGAAAGCTGATGAGCCTCTAAGGTTAGCAAGGCATTGGTTCTTCTTTGATCTGGAGACTCAACCGATTTGGCCCACATCTTGAGCGCCCTTTTAACTCTTCTCAATTTTTCTTCCCAGACAGAAAAGGGTAAACGCGAGACTAGATATGACCAAGTATCATAAACAGTTCCCAGGAAATATTTGTGGGAGGTTAAGAGTGAGCTAAAGTGAAAGGGAATAGGCCGTAGGTTCTATTATTTTCTAAACTCTAGCAGGATGGGCTTATCATCTGAATCCCCAAATGGAAGGATTTTAGAGGTGGAATTCAATCCAAGTAATAGATAAGAGTCTTGGATAAAAAATATATCAATTATGGCAGCTATATTCCTAGGCCCCAACCTCCTGTTAGTCTAGGTGAACTTCCCCTTAGCTGGGATGAGAGTCAGATAGATCCCAGTGTAAAATAATCTCATCAACTTTCTCCCTTATGGGGTCTCTGACCACAAAACCTCCTCTCTTTTTTTTCAACTTTTTCTGAGTGACATTTATATCGCCGACTATAATTACGTTATCCAACAATCCAATGCTCCTTTCATCCCTCAAGAGGTTCCAACATTTTTGTTCAGCATACACATAAATATAAAAGAGACTAACCTGGATATTTTAGTCATTGTGCAATAGTTTATTGAGAATCCAATGAAGGTAGTGCTTGGATTAAATTAGCTCAAATTTCTGATCATCCCATAGCGTACCAATTCCTTTGGAGGATCCCCTAGACCTTATTGCGAGTCCTCCTTTTTTGCAAAAGTTTCCACTAACTTGCAAAAAATATTCTTTCTCCATCTTTGTCTCCTAGATCAATAAAATGTGTTAGGATAGTCTGATCAAATCCTTCATAGCTTCTTCCTCAGCTTTACTACCCAGATCTCTACAATTCCAGGAGAGGACCTTAATTAATTACTCTTGGCAAGGGAGGGAATCCCTTTTTGGGATTGCCCATGCTGACGGGTATTTCTGGGATTTCATAGAAGTTTTCCAAGGTTAGCTGAGAACCTTGAAGTTTTTCCTTATGCATGGCTTGTTCCCTTACTTATTTAGTCGATTTCCTTCCTCTTTACTTATTATTTCCAGGTGTGACCATCTCGATTTCCCATTCCTCTTCTTCCTCTTTATTAGTGTCAGATTCATCTTCTGAATTTTCTTGGTTTCCTCTTTCCTTTATCCCCTCTGCTCCTGAATCTGAATGAGCTTTCTCAGGTTGGCAATATGGGATGACTTCTTTGTTTGGTTCTTTCTTGCCAGCATTAGAGTCATCTACATTAACTAAGGGTCCACCACTAATATCTAAAAGTTAAGGAACCTCTGAAAGGGTTTTCCCCAATGTGTTCTTTTTCGCCTCTTTTTTTTGCAGATTCCCGCTCTTTGACTTGCTTCTCTTTACTGCTTGCCACCATTCCTACTTTTCATGTTGATCGTCTTGCTTTTGGGGGCTGTTACAGAGAAAATGTCCGTATTTGTGGCAACCTATGCATTTGAATGACAGTTGTTCATATCCATCTTTGGGAAATGATGCCAGGTTCCAACTGTAAGCTTGATGGCCTCCGGTAAGTCTGCTTCTAGATCCACCTCCACACAGATCCGAGCACATGCATACTGGTCTTTGGGGCTTGCCATCTCAATAAATTTCCCCAAATCATTCCTGATTGCTTTAAGCGATTTTGGATTCCACCAATGCATTGGCGGGTTTGGTAGCTTGATCCATATAGGTACAACTTTGGGGATATCTGCCTCGGGGTCAAAATCCAACGTCCATCTATTCAAATAGAGACCTTGCGGCCCCATGAAATAGGGATAATTTCGAAAAATAAGATCCCTATCTACCTTAGATTCAAAGTCGAACAAGAAATATCCTCGACCTATTGAGTAAGATTCTACGTTTTGGGTGATCAGAGGTCTCCAGTTCCTCTGGACCCAGCTCTCGATGGTTTTTGGTGACGACCATAAATCGGTGAACTGCCCTATAAAAAAAAAATCAACCAGTGAGAGAGTTACGCAGATGGTGTCCTCCGACGGCAGGGAAACCACAAGCACATCCTCAATCCGCTTGACAAACTTTAGGGGGGCTCCGGTGGGGACTCTCTTGCTCTGCGATACAACCAATCTCGCGAATCCTTCAATATTTGAAGCAGGGGGTGACCAAGATCCGCCCCTCCTTTTCCGCCATGGGAGGATCTGCAATCTGCAAACTCCAAACCTACGTGATCATGGTCAAATACGGAGGCTGAGCAACCTGCAAAGATCAGTATTGGTGTGTCACCTGTCCATCCAGAGGTGCTAATGAGAAATATCTGTTGTTAACAGAATTTTTCACTAAAACCCTCCTCATACTATACCCAACCTAAGAAAAAACATGATTACTTAAACAACTTCTTCCCAAATTAATTAAAGCTATTGCATGCAACCTTTTGTGTGTTTAAAATCTTCTCACATTCTTGTCTCAATATTGCATGACATGCGGTGAAGTTTTATGATAATAATAATTTGGATTTACATTTTTAGTATCCATGACGTATATTATTGTATTGACTTTATGTTAAAAAGGACAAACACATTTTTTGCTATGGTATGGCTATTTGTTTTAATTAATTGAACTTTTACAATTTTTGCAAATTAATTTAAATTTTATAAAAACTAATAATAATCTATATAATGTAGATTTTAATTATTTATAATTTATTAATTATTATTAGAATATTTTTATTTCTCTATCAAATTCTGCAAACACAGTTAATTTAGATTGGCTTTGTTTTGTAGGATAGTTTAGATTCCACAAAGTAATTAAAAGAAACACTTAAAAATCTAACCTAACAAACAATTTCTTAAACCAAAAATTAGTTCCATAATTTACAATCTAATTAACAAAATCTATTAAAAACAACATTATATTTAACTTATTATGATTTAAAAATTTGAGATAAAAATGGTCTTTAAAATTAAAATCTAAACCATTTTGTTCATCTTACCTTGCAAATAACTAGATTCTAACTTAAAATCACTGATAAGGGAGACTCACATGTGATAACATATACCATGGTTTCTTATTATGTGACAATAAATAACATTTCCATAATAAAATAGCTTTATAGTGATTTGTAAGATGTAAGTTAATAATCAAGTGATAGTGGAGTCATATCAATGTAGACACAACACTCTCCAATGCAACATGGTCAATATCTTCTTGTTATTATTCTCAATGAGTGGTTTTCCTTTCTCCCTCTTGTTCCACTTGCCCCACATCTATCTCCAAATTACAATATGTTTCGGATCAATTGTGGTCCAACAAATCCCTAGGGAGTTTCCCCACCTCTATGTCCAACTTAGTATATGTTTGGCTTTAGTTGTGGGCCAACAAATCCCCATTGAAGAAGGGTTTTTATTTATTTTTGAAGAGACTTATATATAACATGGGAAGGAAGGAGAGTGGGAGAGATTTCATTTGGTTTTAGAGAAAGTTTAGGTTGGTTGGTATAACATGAAAATGATGTTTAATGTTTCATTTTGAGAGTGGGAGAGATTTCATTTAGTTTTAGAAAAAGTTTAGGTTGGTTGGTATAACATGAAAATGATGTTTAATATTTCATTTTGTTGGGCGAGTAGTAAATTATATGAGATTAAATTAAATGTTAACATGTGTAGATGATTTCTTTTAATATGAGAAATTGGAAAAATAATAATTTTAAATAATTCATTGTTAAAATGTGTGGATAATTTTTTTAATATGGATTTTTTTTTAAAAGAAATTTAGATATTATGTTGCATTCTCTCGCTTTATTGAATTAACTTTAAATGTCTAAAAATTTTGTAGTTTTGATAAAGTTTTTAATTATCAAAATAATTATTTTTAAAAATTCACCAAATATATATAGATTGAATAAATAGAATAATTAATTACTTGAAAAGATAAGGTAATAAGAAGTTTTGTTAAAAATTGTTGAATTGAATCTAATTCATTGTATTTGAAGATTCTAAATCACATATAAAATAAAATAAATTAAAATGTGTTTTTAATTATTTATGGGGAGGCATGAAGAAGGGATCATTCTAGATCTCGGTAGAAGTACAATATTAACTTATGAATGGTGTCTAGGGAGAGCTTCCAACAATCAAGCGGAACATCACGCTCTCTATCTTGGATTAGACTATATTGTCTCCCTAGGGAGTCAAAATGTTGTCACTCTCAGTGATTCCCTTATGGTTATCTCTCAAGCCAAAAAAAGAGAGTTGAACTAGAGGATATGATTGCTTAGAAACTTCTAAATCAAATAATATGTCTCCTCCAACAAATCCCTTATGTCAATCTTATATACATTCAACATGGCAATAACAAAATGGCAGATGAACTAGCAAACAAGGCTATGCTCTTGGAAAAAGGAAAAATGGTGCAAAATGGTGGCCAACTTACATCTCATTGGCTCCCTTGAGGTTTAACTTTTACCGATTAAGGTTTTTCATGGTCCAAATGCAATCCATTTCAACATTCAATATGAAATTCCAAATAATTAAAGCACTTAATCGTTGTTTCGATCCCTATGACCAAACCATAAAGGAGCACATGTCCTCACGCATGGGAGAGCCTTCAGGAAACTTGGCCATGGGTCTAGTACATTGGAGATATGTTTACTTGTTGTACTTCCTTCTTTGCAACACCACATTTATGATTAAGGAGCAAAGCTTCCCTTGGTTCAACTGAGTTTGTCAATTTCATTGAGAAGAATATCTCTAGGATGGTGATATTGGCTTTTGTGAAAGGTGTTGCTTTCCCCTTAGCCACTTAGGTGGAGTGGCTCTCTATTCGAATAGTTTGAGGACCATTGGGAGTCACTAGGACGGAATTGCACAATCTCTTTAGCCCCGTGAACATGGGAGAAATTTTGGTTTTTCTCTAGAAGCTACGAGGATTCAGACATTTGGGGGGGAGAGTAGCTGTGGCTCCCAACATGAAGATGGAGGAAGAGTGGGAAGCCAAGCTAGCTGTGGGAATAAGGGATGCGAGGGTTGATATCCAGGATATCAAAGGCAATCTGTCTTGAATTGACTCTTAGTTGATTGGAGTACTGGAGGTTGTTAACCAAATTACATCGCATGCCTCGAGCCTGGACACTCATTTGGACGATACAGAGGACACATTAGTGTTTATGGCTATCAGGTGGAAACCATGATGATATATGTGGACCATCATCAAGAGTTGGTTATAGCGAGACATTTCAGGATCACCTGTCAAGGCGGAAGCAAATGCATGGATGATGACTCTATACAACAACCTCCCCATGCCATTGTGGACATCTCAAGCTCTAATGAACATACATGGGACAACACTGCTCCTTAAGGCATGAATAGTGGTCACTCTACTAGTTAAGTTTAGTTAGTTATGGAATGTTCTTTTGCTTTGTTGCTTAGCCAATATGTTATAGTATATGTATACTTCTTTAACAGTAACAAGACTTTTGGAAAATGTAATAGAGTAAGAAAATGTTCAAAGTAAAACTCTTTTACTCTATTTTAGATAATTGTAATGTGATTGGCTGATTTTTTAAAGCTTTTATAAATATAAAATTACTCGTTTTAACTAAAAATAATGATTATTTTATTTTATATATATATAATATAAATCGATTTTTTTTATCAAAATTTCAAAATACCTTTTTCCTTAAAAAATAATAATATCATGTGAAAAAGAGTTGTTTTACAACTTTGTCCCTCTTTGTGGGTCACTGGATTGTGTTAAAGTGGCGAACGATGGATATGATTAAAATTCCCCTTTTTTCATGGTAAAGACAATCACCTCATAACGTGTGTTGAGTCGAATATTTTCAAATAAATAGTATTATACAAAATGCATTGAGATTTAAACATACACTAAGTATATTTTTATTAATGATATTATATATGGTTTTTAATATGTTGGAATAGTTTAAAATTTTAAGTGTTTTTTATATATTGATTATGAAGTTTATTATTCAATACTATATAAGATTTAGGTTAATGAAGATTATATATAATCTTTAGGTTAATGAAGATTATTTGGAGTTAGTGGTTTCGTTAATAATATAATGGTTAATTAAGAGCTTCGCGAGTTAGTTTAATCGATTTAAACTATTAAAGTAATGATTATTAAGAAGTCATGAGTTAAGTATGGTAGAGTTCTTTTCTGTTAAGAGTGTATGTTGTACTCTAAAGACATTTACCTTTAGTCATTCACACAATGTGAAAAAGCATTTGGAAAGTTTTTTAATACATTTTCCATGGAAAAACAAAACAAGTAATGATTGATTATAAAAATATACATGCTCACTTGATTTCCCCTTATTTTATATAAAAAGTATCAAATAAATAATTTATAATTTAAAGTTTGATACACAACAATATACAAGCCCCAACCTATCATAATTCTTAATTCTTAGATCAATAAAAATATAAATATATATGTACAAAAATAACACTATACATCATATTTAACATCTTAAAATAATTTTTACAATTTTTAAATCTCTTATATGTCATTGAATATAGTCATGATGACATGATATCAATAGTTTTTATAAACAAAGAATATATGTCTATGAATATAGACATGACCTCAATAGTTTTTATAAACAAAGGAAACAATGATGATTATAGTTTTTATAAACAAAGAAAGCAATGATTATGTTACTTTAAACAACATTTAAAACTATATATATAATGATTAATGACTCTAAATCTTTTTAAAAAATATATATATAATGATTAATGACCCTAAATCCTAAGAACGATGAGAACGATTCATATATGTGATGTCCCATCCATATCAACTGGTTATTTTTTTTATATTTTATAAAAAACAAGCTTTGACTAATTTGTAAAATTGAAAAAACAACTTTCCATCCAAAACATGACATTAATTGAAAATGAAAGGCCCAAACATGACATTAATTGAAAATGAAAGTCCCAAACTTATTTTTTCTTGAACTTACTCCAACCAACCTCCTAATTGGATTCAATGGATTCATAGTTAGACAAATAAAAGTGGAGACACCGGAATAATCAACGAAAATATTCGTGTTTTTGTCGTACCTTTTCTAAGACAAAACAATCACATTTGGCACAAGTTGTCAATGTAGCTTCCTTCCAATTGTTTCTTAATTCCTAATAGGGATTTAGCATTCTATTTATAATTAATTTAAAATTGTTGGTTTTAATTAAAAATATCAATGAAAGATCATTATTATATATATATATATAGCAGTTCAAAGCATTAAAAGACATGCAATTTCAAGAATTGCTCGAGGGTTCCATTGTCCATGAAGTTTTGTTGATCTATTTTGATTGATAAGACTATGCTTAATATAGTTTATTAGTTGGGATGCCATTACAATATGAGTTCATTTAGGAAGTATAGAAGAACTATTTATTGAGGAATATACTGAAAGTTTTTTTTTTTTTTTTTGTAAAAGTGATTAGTTTGATGGGATATAGTTTGGTAGGTAGTATTGTCTTTTTTGCTTCTCATGCCTGGAAGTTTGAAGGCTGAAGTTGGATAGTTTTGTAAAGACTTTGTTTTCTTTAATTTCTATGAATAGCAAGAAAACTATTTTTTCATATATATATATATATATATATATATACAGATTTCTACTTTATCTAAATATAATTGGTTTAATGGTTAATGAATAATTATCATTTCTTTTGTGATACATGTAATAAGGTGATACTCTAAACTTACACAACAAATCATTACCTCTCTCACACACATGTATGATACGATGAGAACATTAATTTTTAGTTGGTCAAAGGGCTGGATCTAATGCCAAGGAGCAAGTTTCTCACCATTATGTAAGGTTCAATTCTTGTGTGGGATTTTTCTAGAGTTATGGGTTCACCCTAAGATAGTTGTTAAACACATGGTTACTCCATTTAAAAGTTTAGTGGGATGTAGTCTTGTGACAACTTGGAGCACTTGTTTTGATAATAACCCATATACAAATCCTAGAGGGCATGATCCTCCCTTGTGTGGGGTTTGTTGGATGCAACAATTGTTTTCATTGGATATTTATTGACATAGCTTTTGAACATTTGTAATGATGTTGATAAGGTACCAACAAATATCATCTTTACTTAAATATGTAAGAATAAAACATACAATTTCCAAGTTTATCGTCCATAACAAGACAAATTCATTGAAATTCCATGTTTTCTTATTTACAAAAGATAGATAAACATTTCCAAACACAAAAATATTTTATTGAGTGATTTACGAGATAGTGAAACCATATCCATTTCAAACACAATACTATATGGAATCCTCTAATGTAAAAAAATATGTAATCAAATCACACTCTAAATCTAGATTTGAGATTTTACCCATAAACATTTGTTTTGTTAATCTCCGTGTCTCATTAAAGATTTTAGAAGTGAAGACTTGTAAAGTGAAAAGTGAAAGTTTCAATCATGTCTACATGGAGCGGGATTGTGAGCCTGGTCAATTGTCAAAATTGGGCTTGAACTTAGCATAAGGTGAGTGGAATGTTACACAGGAAGAAAATGGGTAAAACAAAGAATATATCTATGATTTTTTCTAATGATGCTGTAGATATTTATTGTTCAGTTATATGGAAGTATTGAAGCTTGTTTGTTGATGATATTAGTATGAGTTTTATATTGTTGTAATCACATATAAGACTTTTGGAAGGTAGCTTATCAGAAGGTTTGCGGGTAATTCTGTTTTTCCATGTTCATGTTGATACGACTATTAAAGTATGGTGTATATGTTTTTTTATATAACCTCATTATGCCGAGACTGTAAGAGTACGTTTTATCTTTTAATTAAAAGGTCTGCTGGCAGTGATTCAGAACTGTATTTCTTGTTGATCAATGAATTTGAGATGTAAACAGTCTAAGAATTGGAACTATTTTTCATGTTGATCAATAAATTTGAGATGTAACCAGTACAAGAATGGGAATTGTATTTCCTATTGATCAATGAATTTGAGATGTACAGAGTTTAAGAAATTTATGATATTGGACAACTTAAAAAATATTTAAATCTGGAGAATGTCGGGAGGCATATAAATAGTGCAAACTTTTCTTTTTGATTAATAAAAGGTTTATGATTTTTTTTTTTGAAAAAAAAGTGAAAACTAAAAAATATTGTTGGGATTTCTTAAAATGAAAAGAAAATAGTATTTTATCTATTTATTGTCAATAGCCCTTTTATATTCACTGTTAATGATCACTAGCAAGGGACCACATACCAACATATTCATAATACAACCTATCTACTTATATATTAAAAAATATGATTGTGATGTTTTTCTTACAAAATCATTCCTAACTAATGATATGTTCAACCTTAACATTGATCTTTCATGATCATGATTCAGTAACCCAAGTGGACGTTAATGTTGAAAATGACTTAAATCCATGAAATTGTTCTCTCTCTCACCAAAATTGTTTTACATTATAGCGAGTTGGTGTTATTGGAGTTATGTATCTTTAAAGATAAAAGCATCAAAATTTATATTGTTAGGTGAATACATATATATATGGAAAAATAGATAAGCACAAAGACAACATAAATAAATGCATCAACAATTGAAATTACACCATAAAACAGGGTTGCGTTGCAATCTTATACTTGTTGAGGGAATGAAACATGCATAAGCAAAATCAAATTTCCATTCATTATCAAAACCATATTTTCTTTTCATTTCTTACAATGAAAAGAAAATGATACTATATCTATGTCATTGTCACTATCCCTTTTATACTCATTACTAGTGGTCACTTGTAAGGGACCACATAACAACATATTTATAATACGACCCATATACTTTTGTGAACAAAAATATAATAATATTTTTTTCAAAATCATACCTAATTAATGATATACTTGGACCTTAATATTGATCTTTTATGGTCATGACTCAATGATCAAGTGTTGAAAATGGGTTAAACCCATATAATTGTCCTTTCTCTCACCAATATGGTTTTACAATATAGCAAGTTGTTGTTATTGGAGTGATGTTCCTTTCAAGATAAAAGTATCAAAAAATTATATTGTTTGGTGAAAACATTATATAAGCATAAGAGATAATAGACAAAACAAATAAGCACATAGATAACAAATATAAATGCATAAACAATTTCATGTTATTACATAAAACAAGGCCACATTGCAATGAGATACTAGTTTAATGAATGAAACATGCATAAGAAAATTTTGCAAAATCAGTTTGTCATTCATGCATTCATTGTCAAAATTAGATTGTCTTTTCATTTCTTAAAATGAAAATAAAACACTACTATATCTATGTCATTGTTAGTATCCGTCTTATACTCATTACTAGTAATCACTAGCAAGGGACCACATAACAATATATTCATTACTAGTAATCACTAGCAAGGGACCACATAACAACATATTCATTACTAGTAATCACTAGCAAGGGACCACATAACAACATATTCATTATTTTCCTTGGAAAGAAGTGCACAGTCCAAAATGTTATATTGAAAATTATGAGCCATATTGTTTATATACAACCCACCCATAATACAACCATAACAACATATTCATAATACAACACATCTACTTTTGTGAAAAAATACAAATTTTCTACTTTTCTTACAAAATCATACCTAACTACTGATATACTTAACCTTAACATTGAGATTTAATGGCATGATTTAGTAACCCAAGTGGAATTTAATGTTTAAAATGGCTTAAATCTATATATTTATCCTCCATTTCACCAAATTATTTTACATATAGAAAACTGTTTATTATTGGAGTGGCGTTTCTTCAAAGTTAATTTATATTGTTTGGTGAAAAAACTATATGAACATAAGAGATAATAGACGTAACAAATAATTGCATAGACAACTGTATAAACAAGTTGATGTTACAACATATAACAAGGCCACATTGTAATGGGATATGGGTTGAGTGAATGAAACATGCATAAGAAAATGTTTCAAAATCATATTGTCATTCATGCATTCATTTATAATGCATAAGAAATTATTACAAAACCTAGCTATTATTCATGCATTCATTTAAAATATCAATGAAAGAAAGCGTAGGAAAAGGAGGCTACAACAGGCCTACACAAAATAAAGTTGGCATGACTTGGGTTCTATGCATGAAAACCACTATCTAAGCAAACATACATGAATTTAATTTTTTACGGACTAATATGGGAAATTTGAAAAGTACAAGTTGAAAACTACCTTTAGATTTTATTGGTGTAATTGTAATGGGGAATTTGGTTCTCCATTCTAAGCAACCTTAGATTCCTAATATAATTTATTAGCCATCCTCACTATTCATAATAATTACTATGGATTGAAATTATTTGCATGTTTTAGTGAACTTAAGATTGCGATTACGGTGATATTTTTATATCGTGTTGATTACATGCCACACTTGTATTTTCATGTAGAATTTTTGGTGTTATGACAAAGAAAAAGCTTTTTAGAGTTACACAAAAGGTCGTTGTCCCATTCAAAGTAGAGTGAAAACCAAATATTGACTATATGTAAATTTGCATAATTGTAATCAATCAGACAATGGGTAAATACACATGTTGTAAATGTCAAGGATCAAACCCTATGTATATGGACACTCTGACTTGACATTGAATCTCATTATGTGCAACATCTTCAAATGTTACCCTTCTCAACATTGAAACATGTATTGATAAGAACATAACATCATACACATGGCATATTCTTAGTGTTTCTCATTAGAAGTATTAGCATACCAATTTTAACTCTTTTCCATAAAATCTAAGAACAAAACATGTTGGATTCAAATTCTACTCTATTCATGACATTTGTTCATACTTTGTATACAAATAGAGGAGCATATGGTTGTTACGAGTATTCAATTTTGGTTGCTCACAAGTATGAAAGATGGGGTGAATGGGACCATCTTCCAAGGAAGAGAAAACTTACCAAGCAAATGTTCAAGTTACATCTATTAAATCTTCTAAACAAGGAATAATTTTTTTCCCATAGTAATAGGTTCAACTTCGAATGGTTTTGTTTCACCACTTTGATAGGAAAATTGGTAGGCAAACAAGCTATCAATAGTCAGGGAAATACTATTAGTATAGGAAAATTCTTTACACGACATTCTTGTGGTAGATTCAAAATGGAGGAAACCCTCATTAAGGATGGATTTAGTTACTAGATTAAGTTATGCCTATAGTATATATAATAATCTTAGGAGCAGAATAAATCTAATTGATTTCCCATCCCCTACCATTCATCGAATTTGAGTCAAGCACTTGAGAAAATCAATAACAAAATATAGAATTTTGATGATGCACACTGATGAGTTGACTTGCCTTCAAAGAAAGACTTCATAGATTTAGAAACTTTGTGATTGTAATTATTTTGGAGTTTATATATATATATATATATATATATATATATATATATATATATATATAGTAATAGGGGACTTAATATATAGCCAAGAGGTTACAAATTTCTTTAGCAGGAAGTTGGAGATAGTGAAATGATTCAATGTCTAGCTCTGCATAGTAATTAGAAGTCAATCCTACTTACAAAGGATAATTGCCTTGTGATTGCACTACACAATGCCATTAAATCTACCATAATGATCAACATTAGATGTCAAAGGAAGGACTATGTATCCTCATTGGAAAATTAATGTAAGTGTTGAGCTAACAACAACCTCCCCTCTTCAAACTTTGGAATTTTTTTATGAATGACATGTCTTCTACTTGAAAAGGAGCCCATACATTTTTTATTTATTGAGGTATTATGATCTTCCAAATTGTTTTATTGTATGATTGATCTTTCATAATTTTATTTTGGATTGAATATCCTATATCTTTTCATTTTGAGCTAATTATTGATTACACTACTTGTTTGATTGATCTTTCATACTTTATTTTGTATTGAATATCCCATATCTTTTCATTTTGAGCTAATGATTGATTACACTATCAGTTGATGAGTTGGATTCATTTTCATTTTCATTCTCTTTTAATCCTTTTTCACTTGATGAACAACGAAGCTTGAAATTCCTTATAATTTGTTAGTCTTCGCATGATGAACTTTTTTTACTAGTATGACAAATCCTTAAAATTGTTTTTATTATTATTTTGAATCTTAACTAGATTTTTTTCTTGACTAAGTTTTCACAAGGATAAATTTTTGAAATAACGACTTATCACACTCATAAGATATTATTTACGATGTATCGCTTCAAATAATTTTATAACCTTTCAACAAAGACATTGCAAGTGGGGGATTTTGGAGTTTGGACTTAGATAGATGGAATCATGTGGAAGTAAACTTTTAATTAGGCAACATGTTGCATTGAAGAAGAAGAAATCCTTACAATTTATCCCATTGACCATTTTTAAAACGTTTTGAGATCATAGCAATAGAAAATTTCAAACCATGTGATGTATTGCATCATTGCATAATAAAATTCTTGAAAGTGTGTGACAAAGGATAAGAAACTAAAGTGTTGGAGCCCTTGCATGACATAATTTTTTCAGGTCGTTACACAATGCCTCCTCCAAACATTTTGCGTGACAGAGTACCCATCTCATGATTTTACAAGTCAAAGTGGTATACAATAAATGTGTGACAAAGGAAAAGAAGCTAAGCATCAAAGCCTATGTAATATATAAAAGTTTTAAGTTGTGAGACATCAACTCCTACTAATTTTTGGTGTGATATGGAACTCATTTCATTTAAAAACAACACTATATTTAACTTATTATGGTTTTAAAATCCTATATAAAAATGTTCTTTTAAATTAAAATCTAAACCATTTTGTTCATCTTACTTTTCAAATAACTAGATTCTAACTTAAAATCAGTGATGAGGGAGACTCACATGTGATAACATATACCATGGTTTCTTATTATGTGACAATAAATAACATTTCCATAATAAAATAGCTTTATAGTGATTTGTAAGATGTAAGTTAATAATCAAGTGATAGTGGAGTCATATCAATGTAGACACAACACTCTCCAATGCAACATGGTCAATATCTTCTTGTTATTATTCTCAATGAGTGGTTTTGCCTTTCTCCCTCTTGTTCCACTTGCCCCACATCTATCTCCAAATTACAATATGTTTTGGATCAATTGTGGTCCAACAAATCCCTAGGGAGTTTCCCCACCTCTATGCCCAACTTAGTATATGTTGGGCCTCTCTCCAACTTAGTATATGTTTGGCTTTAGTTGTGGGCCAACAAATCCCCACTGAAGAAGGGTTTTTATTTATTTTTGAAGAGACTTATATATAACATGGGAAGGAAGGAGAGTGGGAGAGATTTCATTTGGTTTTAGAGAAAGTTTAGGTTGGTTGGTATAACATGAAAATGATGTTTAATGTTTCATTTTGTTGGGCGAGTAGTAAATTATATGAGATTAAATTAAATGTTTTTTTTTGTATGTTGCAAAGAAAATTATATTACAGGGGCAAAAAAATTACAGCAAAATTCTCATGAGTGACAGAGGTTGAAGGAGACTAGGCCTCCTTCAGAGCCATTCAAAAAATAAGACACCTGTTTGTTTGGATGCATACTAATACTAATCCAGACTATAAAAATTGTTCTTGAAAGATGCTCGGGGAAACTGGGTTGTGTAACCAGCCGAGCCCCTCTAAAACCAGAAAGAGACATAAAGTAAAACTTATGAAAAACATAGATAATATCTAAAAGCTTGCATGAAGCGAAGCCAGAAGGAAACCTGTTCAGAGCACTCATTAAGCAGAGGGGGGATCTTTGGTGATGGGGCATGCCCATCGTTCCTCCTGTGACGTAGTGGGCAAGTTTGTGGCCGCCGAAGGGATGAGAGACAACGATGGGAGAAGCCCGGGCTGCGCTGGTGGCGAGTCCTTTCGTCGTTTGGAGAGGGGTTCCACTGGAGAAGGGACCTTGAATGGTTTAGCTCGAGGCGATTTGGAGGAGTCGCCACTTCCCCCCAGAATGGTAAAGGCTTTCCCACCCATCTCGCTTCCACTTGCTCCGCCGCTAGCACCCCCCTGTTCTCCTCCCCCCGACTTGTGTATGTTTAAGCTAGAAATGCTAGCTGTGCCTTTCCAGGAAAAGGTTTTATCCAAATCTGTTATCATTGCATCAATCTCAGCTATCTTCATTTTCATAATATGGACCACCATCTTAGCCTCTGCCCAGTTGTTGAGCATATCTTCAGCTAGATTACAAAGCATGTTTTTCATAATCCAGTAATGGTTGATACGGCTACCATCCTCTCCTATCGAAAGCTTTCTATTCAGAACCTTATTTTCCCATGCCTCTACCATCACCTGAACACGCCCAGAAATGTGCGATTCATAATCCTCACGGACGGGGGCACTACTGCTCCTCTGGGATTTAGCACGCCCTAAATTAGCTCACCTAGGGGTACCACGCTGGCGCGACATGGCCAAATTAAGCTTGATATCAAAATGTTGCGGGATGAAAACACCTTCACGGGCTCTGGAATGATCTGCACCAGCAATATTAGTAGCAGCAGCAATAAAACAGTGGTAGACCACCCTGAAGTCGCGACCAATGCGCCTTTCATCCATTTCATAGCGAGCGTGAAACGACTACGAAAAATTCCTGTCAGTCTCCATTAAACTGATCGGACAGGCTTTGAATGAGCCTAGGACGAAGAACCAGATCCAGCTCCGCTCGCATGCCTCGACTTGACTCGAAGATTATCTTCCGCGTACAGAGGTTCCTGCGCGGATTGACGATGTTCATGAGCAGGGTGATGGCCGCACATATTGAGAGATTAAATTAAATGTTAACATGTGTAGATGATTTCTTTTAATACGAGAAATTGAAAAAATAATAATTTTAAATAATTAATTATTAAAATGTGTGGATAATTTTTTTATTATAAAGAAATTCATATATTATGTTGCATTCTCTCGCTCTATTGAATTAACTTTAAATGTCTAGAAAGTTTGTACTTTTGATAAAGTTTTTAATTATCAAAATAATTATTTTTAAAAATTCACCAAATATATATAGATTGAATAAATAGAATAATTAATTACTTGAAAAGATAAGGTAATAAGAAGTTCTATTAAAAATTGTTGAATTGAATCTAATTCATTGTATTTGAAGATTCTAAATCACATATAAAATAAAATAAATTAAAATATGTTTTTAATTATTTATGGGGAGGCATGAAGAAGGGATCATTCTAGATCTCAATAGAAGTACAATTTTAACTTATGAATGGTGTCTAGGGAGAGCTTCCAACAATCAAGCGAAACATCACGCTCTCTATCTTGGATTAGACTATTTTGTCTCCCTAGGGATTCAAAAGGTTGTCACTCTCAGTGATTCCCTTCTGGTTATCTCTCAAGCCAAAAAAGAGAGAGTCGAACTAGAGGATATGATTGCTTAGAAAATTCTAAATCAAATAATATGTCTCCTCCAACAAATCCCTTATGTCAATCTTATATACATTCAACATGGCAATAACAAAATGGCAGATAAACTAGCAAACAAGGCTATGCTCTTGGAAAAAGGAAAAATGGTGCAAAATGGTGGCCAACTTACATCTCATTGGCTCCCCTGAGGTTTAACTTTTAACGATTAAGGTTTTTTATGGTCCAAATGCAATCACTTTCAACATTCAATATGAAATTCCAAAGAATTAAAGCACTTAATCGTTGTTTTGATCCTTAAGACCAAACCATAAAGGAGCACATGTCCTCACGCATGGGAGAACCTTCAGGAAACTTGGCCATGGGTCTAGTACATTGGAGACATGTTTATTTGTTGTACTTCCTTCTTTGCAACAACACATTTATGATTAAGGAGCAAAGCTTCCCTTGGTTCAACTGAGTCTGTGAATTTCACTGAGAAGAACATCTCTAGGATGGTGATATTGGCTTTTGTGAAAGGTGTTGCTTTCCCCTTAGCCACTTAGGTGGAGCGGCTCTCTATTGGAATAGTTTAAGGACCATTGGGAGTCACTAGGACGGAATTGTACAATCTCTTTAGGCTCATGAACATGGGAGAAATTTTGGTTTTTCTCTAGAAGCTGCGAGGATTCAGACATTTGTGGGGGAGAGTAGCTGTGGCTCCCAACATGAAGATGGAGGCAGAGTGGGAAGCCAAGCTAGCAGAGCTAGCTGTGGGAATAAGGGATGCCAGGGTTGATATCCAGGATATCAAAGGCAATCTGTCTTGAATTGACTCTTAGTTGGTTGGAGTACTGGAGGTTGTTCACCAAATTACATTGCATGCCTCGAGCCTGGACACTCATTTGGACGATACAGAAGGACACATTAGTGTTTATGGCTATCAGGTGGAAACCATGATGATATATGTGGACCATCATCAAGAGTTGGTTATAGCGAGACATTTCAGGATCACCTATCAAGGCGGAAGCAAATGTATGGATGATGACTCTATACAACAACCTCCCCATGCCATTGTGGACATCTCGAGCTCTAATGAACATACATGGGACAACACTGCTCCTTAGGGCATGAATAATGATTACTCTACTGGTTAAGTTTAGTTAGTTGTGGTATGTTCTTTTGCTTTGTTGCTTAGCCAATATGTTATAGTATATAGTTGTTTAGTATATGTATGCTTCTTTAACAGTAACAAGACTTTTGGAAAATGTAATAGAGTAAGAAAATGTTCAAAGTAAAACTCTTTTGCTCTATTTTAGATTATTGTAATGTGATCGACTGATTTTTTAAAGCTTTTATAAATATAAAATTACTCATTTTAACAAAAAATAATGATTATTTTATTTTATTATATATACTATAAATCGAATTTTTTTATCAAATTTTCAAAATACTTTTTTCCTTAAAAAATAATAATATCGTGTTAAAAAAAGTTGTTTTACAACTTTGTCCCTCCGTGGGTCACTGGATTGTGCTAAATTGGCGAACGATGGATTTGATTAAAATTCCCCTTTTTCCATGGTAAAGACAATCACCTCATAACGTGTGTTGAGTCGAAGATTTTCAAATAAATAGTATTATACAAAATTTATTGAGATTTAAACATACACTAAGTAAATTTTTATTAATTATATTATATCTAGTTTTTAATATGTAGGAATAGTTTAAAATTTTAATTGTTTTTTATATATTGATTATGAAGTTTATTATTCAATACTATATAAGATTTAGGTTAATGAAGATTATATATAAGCTTTAGGTTAATGAAGATTATTTGGAGTTAGTGGTTTTGTTAATAATATAATGGTTAATTAGGAGCTTCGCGAGTTAGTTTAATCGATTTAAACTATTAAAATAATGATTATTAAAAAGTCATGAGTTTAAGTATGGTAGAGTTCTTTTCTGTTAAGAGTGTATGTTGTACTCTAATGACATTTACCTTGAGTCATTCACACAATGTGAAGAAGCATTTGGAAAGTTTTTTAGTAAATTTTCCATGGAAAAACAAAATAAGTGATGGTTGATTGGTTATAAGAATATACATGTTCACTTGATTTCCCCTTATTTTATATAAAAAGTATCAAATAAATAATTTATACTTTAAAGTTTGATACACAACAATATACATTTCCCAACCTATCATAATTCTTAATTCTTAGATCAATAAAAATATAACTAGCAATTGCCCCAAGGAAGGTGCAATAATACGCCGTTAAGGTAATTGTTAGCGGGTAAGCGAGAAAAAAAATGTAACATTGAAGTGAGCCAAAAAAATGGAGAATAAATATATATTATGTGCCAATGTTGAGAGAGGTGAATGGGGAAAAATATATATATACTCTGTGCCAAAGGAGAATTTATGGAGATCCCAACGCTATTCAGGAGCACTCTTACAATAAAAATCAGAAATAAAAATCAGGAGCACTCTTACAAGTATCTGATACATATAAATGAAAGCATCAACCAGTACAACCACCCATCATTTTAAATGAAGAAGGTTCCAAGAACCCACTCGGTATAGTTACATCTTACTCATATAGAGACTTTCTCGCAAATACTTAACATCTTAAGACAAATTTTCCTCCAACTAGGCAGAAAAATGTACATTTTCGAGAATGAAAAGTTGAAAAATACAGCATTGCTTTGACTTTGCTCAAGCCTGAAATCAAGAGCATAAACAACTTCATTTCATTTTAGTCACAACAGATTTGAAATTACAGCTTTGATTTTCCTCATCAACTTTCTCAACTTTCATAATAGCAGTCCTCGATTTCTCAACTTTCTACTGTGAAACTCTTTCAAGGATATATGAAATTGCAGGAATCACTATCAGATATGCAGAGGGCTCAAAAGGGGATAAGGCAGCCACTTCCCTTTGATAGATGTGGTTGTTGTGAAGTCTACTAAGCAACTGGAAGGGTTGGAGTAGGCACTGATGGATGAAAAGCTTGAGAAATTGATGAACATTGCATAGGGCTGATATATCATTGAACTGAACTGAACCGAACTGTGTACTCAACACCAAAGATTTCTGTTGTAACAATAATATAGGTTTATTTTTTTGTTCCTGCTTTGATGATGGATAACACTTTCATTGTGAGCCTAATGTCCATTGAAGATGGTTTTGAGCAGATGCTTCTGGAATTCCTGAACCAGAGGCAAGCTTAGTGTACAATTGATTATATATCTCTAGAAAAAAAAAAAAAGTTGAGTCAAAAGAACTACCTAATGGACCCATAAATGGCTGTTACAGTAATGCAGTTTGTTTTTCTATTCCTACTCTGTTGATGGCTGGCACTTTCATTGTGAACATAATGTCCATTGAAGAAGGTTTTGAGCAGATGCTTCTGGAATTCCTGAACTAGAGGCAAGCTGAGATCCCCAACTGAGGTACACGCCTCAATGTGATAGAGGAAAACAAGATCCTCATTGTCTAGCTCCTTTGGATTGATATGAAACTGCAAACCATTGATGAAATAGAACAAATTAAACTTGATATAAAATTCTGTTTTATCATGAAAATAACAAAGCAAAATACAAATCCCCAATATTAACATGAAGCAAAGATAAAGAGAGCAAAATACAAACCCCACGTACAAATCTGAAGAAGAGAGAAACAGGTAGTCCAGTATCTATCATTGCCTAACCAGCATAGTGTCAAAACCCCAAATTTTCAAAAAAAATTTAAACTTTTATAAATAGCGTAAACTCATATTATTGCAATAATTAAATATTGATTAGTTAATGCTATTAATTTTGTAACTGAATGATCTTTACTTTTGTTTAGAATACAAGCTGAGTTTCTTGTCAGTTTTCTGATTATTTTCTGTTTGCAACAGCAAGGGAATATGCTATGTTAGACTGGGCTTACTTAGCTACTAAGCTAACGTAACAATTTTCTTTCTCTTACAGATACCCAGGTAAAGTTTTGGGATTGCTGCTTAACACATCTTTTAAAGTAATAGAAATCATATGCTGTTACCAAATTCATTCAGTAAAGAAATATAGATATAATGCATGTTAGCCAGACTATTCAGCTTCCTACAGGTAAAGCTTTCTATGTTCTCCTTTTGATAAAGAAGAAATTCAAAGATAGATAGTTAGAGATACTAGAGAAAATAGATAGCCATTTTCAATTACACTAGCAACATTCACTCATACTATTTATTTTCTAGTTCATAGCTTAAGTCTGGTTTATCATGTTCGATCCTATTTTACTTTACCCAAATGTTGTTGACTTGTTATGCAAAGATTATAAATTCAGGATGTGTTTGACTGCAGCTAAATGTAAAGATTGAATTAAGTAAAGTCCATAAATGCTCATACCTCTAGCAACTACAGGATTCCCTGCTTAGTTATAAGTCTATACTTAGTAAACTTTCAAAAGTGCGGAGTGATAGAAATTATCTTATTTCCACGATCAATAACTGATTAAAGTTTTATGTGCACGTAGGGATCTATCATATATTATCGTAATCTCCTTTACCAAGACCTCCCCAGTTTAATGAACATCAAGAAGAAGGTAAAAGCAAATTGCATAAGTATTTATCCAGTTATCACACATTAGTTCTTGTAATTCTTTGCACATGACAATAGTTACAATTATACTATTCATCATACGAACTTAAACTAAAAAAAAATAGAGTTCTTATAACTTCTATCAAAGCTCTTGATTTGCATCTGTCAAGACTTAATAACCCTAAGCCAAAACAGTTTTAGGGTTGATAAAGTACATGCCATTCTAAATAAAATAGAAGGAGTATACATGGTTATAACAAACCCTCCTTTTGTTCAAAATCTAAGTTCTATCATAATGAACAGTACTATCAATAAGAAGAAAATATTAGACTTAACACTTCGATGGTAGAATAGAGTAAATGATCATAAGGCATTCAACCTTATGAACTATGTTAACTTAAATTTACATCCATAATCTTATAATCATTATAACACAAAGTTCATTTGGTTATGTTATTATGTAAAGGTATACCCTCAAGTGAGGTCTAATTGTATGGTCTGCATTATAAATACCAAACTAGGGTTATCAATATTATAGTCATATTATAGTTTATAGTTTTCAATATAATGTTTTATATGTGAAGGACTAACATTACATCGTATACATTGTAATGCAGGTAAGGTCAAGGTTACGACCTTTTATGGAAATCTCCATACTATGATTTTGGTTTGCCATCCAGATGATTTGAAACATTAACAAAATGACCCACTTATTAGCAATTATTTTAACGCTGTCGTGGCTGTCTCCTCGCCATGCACTGGATGTTTAAAAGGTTGACTCGCCCTTTTACTTGCCTCAGTCCTTCCCTCGCCTTCGGGCTTGAGCTCTGCAAACCATGGTGGTTCGTTACGGTCAATTTCTTGCCTTAAGCTGTTCGATTGTAGTTTTCACTCGTTGTGTCCCTTACAGCTCAGTGCATAAGCCTGTGACTCGGTCGATGGTAGTATTGGAGTCGTTGCTGGTCTAAGGGTTACTTCATTGAGTTCTGGTGACTATTCGGCCACGGCATGCATGTGAGACTTTTGATTCCTTACCAGCTGTGTCTCCATTTGGAGAAGATCCTCGTTTTACTATCAGCTTGTTATCGCCGGAAAAAGGAAGGGTTTGGTTACCCTGGTTCTTGGTCGCTTGTTTGCTTTTCGGTGGCTGTTCGACTTCAAACACTGCAGGTAAAAATACCGTTTGTACCCATATTCTTTTGTTTTAAAAGGAAAAAGAATAGATTAGTTATGACGTTGTTAGGGTTTCTAACATTTGACTGCCCTTCGATGGCAGATTCGACC
>LPNX010205948.1:299981-332847 GCA_001517045.1 Pseudotsuga menziesii
GGTATTATAATACTATATTATTTTTTTAATATTACCTATGAATATTATTTATCTATCGTTTACCAATATCTATAAGAAAACATCTGCAACATTAAACACATAAAATACAGATTCATAATCATATCCTACTGTCAGATTATTTTGTTTAACTTCTAAGGAAAGAGTTCTCCTTAACACTAGAAGATTATAACCCTACTTAATCTGCAAAAGTATCTAGTCTATCTTTTCAATCTTATAGTTACTATTTTTCAGAAAACAGAATATATATTACTGAAACTAGATGGTATGACTGTAAGAAAATGGTTCATGAATTTGTAAAAATACTTGTAATTACTGCAGTAAATTAGGAAACTCAGTTCATAAGAGTTTTTCTTCTAAACACTGAGATACTGTGCTAGAGTACTATCTAGTAATACCAGATGTGGAAAAACACAGTGTTACTAACAAATTTTATTACTAACATTCCAAGATACTAATTTTACAGATACTAATTGATTACTCAGACATAGAAATAATTATAACATACATTCATTTATACTCAGAAAGACATAAAGAAATGAATGAAGAACCTGTTTAATGCTGTGGACAACAACAGCAATGGGAGGCCGTTCCTCCCTACCAATTCCTGGAGAGCGCTCAGACAGCGACTTCTCAGGACCCCCAAGCTTGCTCTGGTCTCCCTGGCTGGAACTAGGTGCAGCAAAACAGATACAGTCTTCAACTCAGTATCAACTTAGAACTATTAGACAGTTCTCTCAGCTCAAATAGCTGTAATCAGAATCAAGTTACTGCAAACATTCACTCAAACACTTCCTGACTGTCTTTCCCTCTTTCCTCAAATGAAATTCCTGAATAGCATTAAGCTGAATGAATTCTTTCTGGAATAAAAACTGAGAAACCTCAGCTCTCTTCATTGAGTACTTTTAAAGATTGCCTAGGTCTTAGTTGGGTTAACTGTCATTTAATGAGCCACCTGCTCACATTCCACTTTCTTGAGGAATCATGACCCCAATTATAGGGAAGTTGCCACCTGCAACTTAGGGAGTGTTTGAGGATGCTGCCACTTGTCCTTTTGCCTTTCCGCCTAGTTCCATCCACCAGTTTGACCAGTAACCTCTTTTAACAGCTCTCCCATGCTGTTGTCTCCATAATTTATTTATTAATAATAAAATATTCTGAATTACACTCCATAACCGTTGACTCTGCTGAGTCATCAATCCCTACTTAGGATTAAGTTTAACATAATGTCTCAGAAATATAATAAAACAAATTACATAATTTTATAAAATTGGGGTATGTGACATACACACCCCCTTAAAATGTAACATCGTCCTCGATGTTACTTATTCTTCTTCCTCAGGAACCTCCTAGAACAGATTCGGGTAAGCTTCCCGCATCTTACTTTCCAGTTCCCAAGTAGCTTCTTCAGGACTAAGGTGCTTCCATTGCACCTTCAGCTGTCCAATTGTGCGGTTCCGCAGAGTAATCTCCCTCCTCCCGAGGATACAATCCGATTCCCCCAGAACTTCCCCTTCTGGTTCTACCTGTACAACGTTCCAGTCAATCACATGAGTAGCATCATGTACATATTTTTTCAAAACAGAAATATGAAAAACATTGTGCACTTTTAAATTAGGTGGTAATGCTAACTGATAAGCAACTTGACCAACTCTAGATAAAATTTCAAATGGACCACAGTAACGTGGTGCTAATTTTGCACAACTCCCCAACCTTAGGGAGCTTTTCTTTGGTCTTACCTTGATGAACACATGCTCACCCACCTGGAACTCTTTAGGAGTTCTTTTCAGATCTGCTTGACTCTTTTGCCGATCCTGGGCAACCTTCAAGTTTTCCTGCACCTGTTTTACAATCTGTTCCATTTCTTTTAATAATTCGGGCCCCAACACTAATCTATCTACTGGATTATTCCAGGAGATTGGAGTGTTACATTTTCGCCCATACAGAATTTCAAAAGGGATGAACTTAGCTGAAGATTGATAACTGTTATTGTATGCAAATTCTGCTAAATGCAAATAATCCTCCCACTTACCAGGCTGATCCTTAACATGCATTCTCAACAGATCTTCCAATACTTGATTAACTCTTTCAGTCTGTCCGTCCATTTGAGGATGGAAAGAGGTGCTGAAATTCAGAGTGGTGTTTAATCCTTTGAACAAGGATTTCCAAAAATTCCCTGTAAATTTAGGATCCCTGTCTGAAATAATCACCTTCGGCACACCATGTAGCCGAAAAATCTGTTTTAAGAAAATGTCTGCTATATTTGCAGCCTTATAAGTGGTTTTAACAGGAATAAAATGTGTTTCTTTACTTAATTTATCCACTACCACCATAATTGAATCATTCTGATTCTGATTTCTGGGTAATCCAGTAATGAAATCTAAGCTGATTATTTCCCACTTCCAACTAGGAATAGGCAAGGGCTGCAATAACCCAGCTGGATGTTGATGTTCTGTCTTTACTTGTTGACAGTCCAAACATCTAGCTATATACTCAGCTGTTTCAGTTTTCATGTTAGGCCAGAAATAATCTTTTCTCAACATAGTGACAGTTTTCTGATAGCCTGGATGTCCTGAATAAGGGGTTTTATGCACTTCATCTAGAATCAACAATTTAATTTTAGATACATTTGGCACATACAGTCTGTCCTTAAACAGTAAAAATCCATCTTTATTTAAGCTATACCCTTTAGTTAAACTTTCTATGGGTTCTTCCTTAGTTGTAGCTTGTAACTTTTGATAAATTTCATCCAATTTTATACCTTCAATTAGCTGTTCATTTAAATCAGAATTATAAGTACTGATTGCTGTTGTGAAATTTAATTGTGCATTTCTGCTCAAAGCATCAGCTACTTTATTTTCTTTCCCTTTTATGTGTTGAATTTCGAAATCGTATTCACTTAGGAAGGCTAGCCATCTGGCTTGCCTTGCATTTAAGTTAGGCTGATCTAAAAGGTATTTTAAACCTTTGTTATCAGTCATTAAAGTAAACTTTCTGCCTATTAAGTGGTGTCGCCACATTTTCAAGGCATGAATAACAACAGCCATCTCTAAGTCGTAAGTAGCGTAATTCTTTTCATGGATCTTTAGCTTCCTCAACTCATAGGCAATGACATGCCCATCCTGAGTCAGAACTCCGCCTAGACTGTCATTACAAGCATCTGTGCAAACCACAAAATCCTTATTGGGATCCGCTATTCTTAAAATTGGCGCAGTTGTTAATAAAGTTTTTAGTTTCTTAAAGCTTTCTTCGCATTTTACGTTCCAATCGAACTTCTTGCCTTTCTTTTGCAAAGAAGTGATTGGGTTGGCTATCTTAGAAAAACCTTCTATGAATCTCCGGTAATAACCGGTGATCCCCATGAAAGACCTAACATTTGTTACGTCTTTAGGTACTGGCCAATCTTCAATTGCCCTGATCTTTTCAGGATCAACTGAAATCCCTTCCTTAGTCACCACGTGACCTAAGTATTGAATTTCATCCCTGAAGAAATCACACTTACTGAACTTCGCATAGAGCTATTGCTCCCGCAGTTCTTGTAAAACTATCCGTAAATGCTCCTTATGTTCCTCTTCATTTTTAGAGTAGATCAAGATGTCATCGATGAATACAACAACAAACTTGTCTAAGTATTTATGCATTATGTTGTTCATTAGACACATAAAGACGACTGGGGCATTAGTAAGCCCGAATGGCATTACGACAAATTCGCAATGTCCATATCTCGTCCTGAAAGCTGTCTTAAATATGTCTTCTTCCTTTATTCTCACCTGATGATAGCCTGATCTCAGGTCTATCTTAGAGAATACCGTAGCTCCGCGCAGCTGATCAAACAGATCGTCTATGCGGGGCAACGGATACCGATTTTTAATTGTCATTTTATTAAGTTGACGGTAATCTATGCAGAGTCGCATAGTCCCGTCCTTCTTTTTAACAAATATTACTGGTGCTCCCCAAGGGGAAACACTAGGTCTAATATATTTCTTATCGATTAACTCCTTTAGCTGTGTTTTTAATTCGTTAAGTTCCAGAATATTCATTCAGTACGGAGCCTTCGAGCTAGGTACAGCACCCGGTACCAGCTCTATTGTGAAATCCAGTTCCGTCCGAGGAGGTAATCCTGGGATTTCCTCCGGAAAAACATCAATAAATTCATTTAACACAGGAATATTCTCTATTTTTATTTTATCTTTTTCAACCTTATTTGCCTCATCTGTAATAATTACAGCATAGGCCTTGCATCCTTTCCTGACTGCTCTTTTGAGCTGCAGGGCAGAAATCTGCCTAACCACAGTCTTCCTAGGGATTCCTTTAACTATTACAGGCTGTTCATGATTATTTACACATGTAAACATTTTATCAAAACAATTTAACACTACCCTATGTTGTTCTAACCAGTCCATACCTATAAGTATGTCATAAGAACCAAGTGGGAGCACATTTAATTTAACAACAGTTTTAAAACCATTCATATCTAAAATACAATCATTAACATAACAATTTACCTTCCTTTTTGCCCCTGTGGCTAGTTGAACCAGCCAAGAGTTATCAAACTTTTCAACATTCAGATGACACTTTTCTACTATCTGAGGTGAAATATAACTTAAACTAGCACCTGGATCTATCAAAATAGTTACAGAAGTTTTGTTAACCATACCTTCTACTTCCACCATGGAAGTTTGGTACTCAGCTTGTCGATTTACTGCAAACATTCACTCAAACACTTCATGACTGTCTTTCCCTCTTTCCTCAAATGAAATTCCTGAATAACATTCAGCTGAATGAATTCTTTCTGGAATAAAAACTGAGCATCCTCAGCTCTCTTCATTGAGTACTTTTAAAGATTGCCTAGGTCTTAGTTGGGTTAACTGTCATTTAATGAGCCACCTGCTCACATTCCACTTTCTTGGGGAATCATGACCCCAATTATAGGGAAGTTGCCACCTGAAACTTAGGGAGTGTTTGAGGATGCTGCCACTTGTCCTTTTGCCTTTCCACCTAGTTCCATCCACCAGTTTGACCAGTAACCTCTTTTAACAGCTCTCCCATGCTGTTGTCTCCATAATTTATTTATTAATAATAAAATATTCTGAATTACACTCCATAACTGTTGACTCTGCTGAGTCATCAATCCCTACTTAGGATTAAGTTTAACATAATGTCTCAGAAATATAATAAAACAAATTACATAATTTTATAAAATTGGGGTATGTGACACATAGCCTATTAATAAGAAAAACAACATCATTGGCAAACACATAAGAATTTCACCGATTGACCAAGTTACAAGATTAAATTGACCAAGTTGCAGCAATTTCAAATGTGAAGCATTCCAAGTTCCATTTTTGCACATTTAGATATTGACTTTTCAAAGAGTCTATCAAACCCATATGCATTTCCATGCAAGTTAGACAACTATTTTTATTTATATGTTGCCTTTTCAATTGATTCTAATTTTGAGCTGCAAAGCTTAGGGCTCAAGTAGAACACCATGCATTTTCTTTTAGACTCATTTCCAGAACCAATAGGCAGATTTATTCGTAACACATAAGCCCAGGTGCAGAGCTACTACTTACAGTAGGAGAAGACCAACTTCCACAACAGAATGCAAAGGTAATCAATGGTTTAGACCACTCTAAACCATAAACACTGTGCATCATTGCGTGCTCTTCAGATTTTCCATTTTTCCAATAGGCCTAGCATTCAATCAACTTGGGAAGGTCAGTTAGATACATAATTGGAAGAATTTACAATGTCTTTTCTGAAATGGAAAATTATTACATAAACAAACTTACATCTTTTGAGTGAAAGGGTGGTCAAAGTATGAAATGTTCAATAGCCAATGCATTCATCGACTTCCCTCCAACATTAAGGACTATGTGTAACCCTCCCATCACAGTATTCACAGAAATTAAATGACTGCAAAACAGTGGCAATATGAAATTCTACAAATTATTTCATAATATTATTTCTTGACATAGGCAGCTACTACTATAGGAAACGAGCAATAAAGTCAATTGATTGCATTCTTGATTTTTGGCTGTCATACCTCACGCATGAGTGAAACAACCTTCTGAGGGGTGCTTGGTATTCGATGTTCAACAAAGGCCTAAATTTTCTCAAGTGTAAAAGTCAAATTTGTATTAGTCACAAGAATATGCATCCTAAAGTGAAGATCAGTTGTTTAGAAAGCAATAGACAAAAACTGGGAGAGCCCATTAATGAGTTTGTTGTGATAGCAAAAAAAAGAAGCTATAGATGTAAATCAGGGGTTATGTTACCATCATACATGCATCATGCAGGCATTGTAAATGTTGATCGAAAAGGCTAGCTTCGGCTGATATGTCAAGCCCTTTACATCTCTAGAACACAGTTTGCTCACAAGAAATCTGAAAAGCAGAGACTTATAAATTAGGCCAAACCTAAAAATGACTAAATGAGAATGGAAACGTTGTAAGGGATTCTAATTGACCTTTCAATGATCAACACAAATAATCAAGATTGTTTACAGAATTAGTACAGGTGAACGATTTGGCCAAATAGCATTTAAGAGATGTTTATTGGTATTCCAATAAAGTGACAAACACACCTCAATCTTCTGAATAAAGAAGCACAGCTTGGGAGCTGACCCAAGTCAAATGAGACTGCAAAGATATCATGGAAATGTTTGTATGGACCAATATCTCTCAGAATTGATTTAGAACAAACACCATAAGGATCTTTGAAATGTATTTCTTCTGAATATTCCATAGGTATTTTACAGTTTAAAGTGCTTCTCGAGCCATAGATTTTTGGGCTTACACTTGAAAAAGTTGACCGTGAAGCTATTGATGGTGTCTCCTTATTGGTTTCCAACGATGGCCTGGTTAGCTTCAAAAAAATACTCATCAAGCACTTTACAATATCTTCAGAAAGCTTATTTTGTTGTGTACTTTTCCCATGTTCAAAAATATTCAGAGATGGTTGTTTCATTGGTCCAAAATGAGTAATCACGGGAGTATGCTGTGTCTGGCAGATGTCATAATATTATACATAATTGAATCAATATATACTCATATAATATTCTTAAAGTGCAGGTGCACATAAAAAAAGTGTATCTTCTTTACAACTTGAAATGAATACTCATATAATATTGTTAAAGTGCAGGTGCACATAAAAAAATGTATGTTCTTTAAGCAAGTCTTTTGATATCATACATGATTCCAAATTTGCTACCTTTTTCTTTGGTGTTAGGGGTTGTGTCTCCATAAGAGATGTACGAATGAGTGAGCTTTGTTTTTGAGCTCTGGTCTGGAGGCAAAGCATGTAGGTTCTTAGATTTCAAATGCAACTGGTTCTCTTTCTCATGGCTAACAACTGGTATCCTTGATTTCTTTTGCTCTGTTGAGAGTTCTAATGCCTTTGTTTCTTCAAACCCCCTGTAAAAATGAAGGCTACCATTCATAGCCTGGGATAGAAAGAAGAGGCTTTGGGTGTCTGGTATAGATCCCAGAGACAATTGTCTTCTATTAAAACCTCCAGTTTCCAAAGCCCTATCATGTGTTCTGGGGACTCTGTTCAGTGTTCTAAGATTGCTATCCGGTGAAATCCCTTTCATGGAATGAGGCAGATTTCCTACAAAAAGAATCTTGTTTTCCTTGTTTCGTAACATGATAAGATAAATCTCCTGATGAGGGAGACCTACGCAATACTCTCTTTGCCTTCAATTGTTCAGCATTTCCAAGAGGTTCCTTCTGCTTTGTGGATGATGAGGCATGCTCTTCATTCTGATACATACCTTGTCTCATGTGTACAATTTGTTCCTCTAGGTAAACACTACTCAGATTTGCAGCCAAGACAAGGGAGTATGAAGTTCCTCCTTTCCATCCATGAGCTTGCCTCTGACATAAAGGAATGCTTTAGAGAAGTCAATGTTTAGCTGATATTAATTATTCTTTGAGGTAAAGCATGATCAATTCATGTTTCTGTTCAGATAAGAATATGAAACCACTGTGGCCATGGAAAACTTATAAGCAATCATAAATAAATATATTGCTGGCAAGAAAATTCACTTCCGCCATTCTGGAGCAAGATACCTGTTAAAATACTATCACAATTACTGAATAGTATGGTTAGAAATTGAAAAAACTTAATTTGAAAATGACCAATTGAACCCAGGAAGATATTTGCATACCCAAATGTTCCTAAAACATCACTGCATGTGATATATGAAGATGTTGAAGCCCACCTTGCTAGCCCAAAATATTACAACTATTATAGCTAAAGCCACACTAATTTTGTTGAAAATGTTCATTGGTGCAGAATTCCAAGTATCAGTTTACAAATCTAGATCACGAATAAGATTTATAATAATACTGAACCATCAAACTTAGTCTTGATGCTTCTTGCTTGAAAATATTTATACTTGTGGTTCAAACTCTTCAGAAAGCAAGATGTCGAAAGACTTCACATCTCCGTGAAAGACTGACAAAAAAAATCCATTATACAAGTAATATAGACATTAGACTTTGGCTACAGATAATTATTCCATTCAGATATATACGGGCATCCAATTTGGGCTTTGCATAGTCAAGAGAAATTGTAAGTGGGATGAACTAAATAGGTAAGATTAATGGGCAATCGAATCCTTGTTTATAGTAATTATGAGTTGGCAAATAATCTATGTAAACTCAGTTAAAACTAATTTTCATATTAATTCAGTTGGAAACCACCTTTGAACTCTGAATGAATAGAATTTATTATTTATATGTATGTAATACAAGCCAAACAAAATATAATACTTGTTTTTGTTGGTAGTACTCTCTTTAAACCAATTATTTCCTCTCTTCTAGAGTTTATGGCTTTAGTTGTATTGGAGTCTTCCTCTCATTTGAAACTTAAAATATTTCATATAGATATCTTATGTGTGTATTTTTCTATAGTTTCACACCCAAATAAGTTCATTAGAGATCCCATTATAAAAGTGCAAACAAATCCCACTTAGGGCAAGGTTTATATAAGGGGTAGGGTAAGGTGCCTCACGCCCAGTCCATCCAAGGCTCATGTCCCTCATCACCAGATGAGCATACCCTCATTTATCATATGAGGGTAGTTCAACTTGGTGTTTGAAAGGGACTCTGAATGATAAGTAAGCAGATGACCTCCTTATTTAATCACAACCCCAATACCATGCCTTGAGGCATCCATTTCAATCTTAGTAGGTTGGTGGAGATCAGGGAACCGCTATCCCTAGTTACCAAAATGGGATATGTCAATATTTAAAGGAAGCAACACTTGGTTATAAATTATGGAGTTATGTTTGTAGGAGGGAGAGGAAGGGTGCATGCATTGTACATTTATTTATTCATTTTATAATATATGTACTTCAGGTCAAAAATCATACCTGCCACATTACTGCTTTTTAGGAAAGTATGGCATTCTCTTTACAACCCTCCCATGTTTTTTGTCAACATCAAGTTCTATGCTGGTCAGTTGTCACTCCTACACCCTCCCTCTTAGTTGACATGACATAGACAAGTTTAGTTCACATGACATGACACGAGGGTGATTGCCGCAAATTAGCACATAATAAATGCTTATTAAAGCTTATTGTCCAAAGTATAAAGACAAGACTCAATTTTTATTTTAAAGTTGGCTAATATTTTAATCACTGTAATCTGATTCTTATTCAAGCATTTGACATCTGCCATTAACAACCTTCAACTCTGTACATTTATTTTATTCATTCTATAATGTATGTACTATTTATTTTTTTCATTCTATAATGTATGTACTATTTATGTCAATCCTACATTATTGCATTTTAGCGAAGTGTGATATCCTCTTTACAAATTTAGTTCACATGACATGACACCAGGCTCATTGTTGCATTGTTCCATGCAGGCCTGGAATTTCAAATTATCTATGCCTGTCAAGTGAAAATTGCAAAATTGCAGGCCCTCAAATTTCAAAATATCTGTGCATGTCAAGTGAAAAGTGAAAATTTTGATGCAGGGTAAATGTTTTTGGTGCCTGTCATTTTAACTTTTATACAAATTCATAGACGGTCATTTCATGTTTAATATTATATACAAATACAGTAACATATTCTTTATTGTATTTAATTTAAAATTAAACCCATCAATCTGGTAGAGAAAAATCAAAATCCTGCGAAGTGTGAACAATCCAAACTGTATAAGCAAACCTAGGGAAAACACAGCTGATACAGTCTGGCCTGCCCTAATCTTGAAAATATATAGACACGTTGTCTCATAGGGTTAAAAATAAAACATCCACTATAATATATAACAAATTCTTTAGAATAATACAAACTGCTACATTTGGTCTTAATTAGTTCACACAGACGAAAATATGTTATATAAGACTTCCACGGCTCGAAATACATTGAAAGAGAAGAACAAAACAAGAGGTAGGTGTGTTTGAATATGTATACACAATATTCGGACTATAATATTTTTTTACTGGGGCTGGGTGAACAGTTCAAAATATGTGCCTTCTTGATAACATTTGTACCCAGTTTGAGGCTGATACTCCAAAAGTAGGGGAAGGGAATATCACTTCAGAAAGAACAACATTCATTTAAATATATAGTAAAAGAGCCAGGTAGAGAGATAGAACAATTAGTACCTGGAAATGGATATGTCCCTGACTGGAGTTGTCAAGGAATTTTTTTTAAATAACCTTCATAATAGGAAAATGCCAACCCCATCAATTGCCACAAGTAAGTTGCACAAGTCCTTCATCCAACAACTCGATTCTTTGGACCTACTCTTTGAATAATATGGTACAAGCTACTCCTAATCCAGACACAGTGTGGCAATTACTAAAGATAATGATAATAAAGACATAGTGTGGCAATTACTAAAAATAATGACAATAAAGATTAAATAATGCAGTATTGGAATGACAGTCAAGAAAATTACAATATCACTGTACCTGTGTAAATGCTCCGTCACTATTAACAAGTTGGGATGTTTCAATCACATTGCAGAGACGAAAACAACCCAAAATATGGACAAATTGGGAACAGTCAGAATCAATCAACAATGAACATTGCTCATATAAAACAATTAGCTCACACATAGGCGAACTATTGGATTTTTACCATCTACCAATCTATAGAGGGATATGAATTTCGGAGTACGCCAACTTGAACCACTATGAGAACAAATTTGAGTACTTGAACTGCAATGGTTAAAGTTTATAAGAGGGTGTAGACCTCCCAAGCCATGGTGAGAAATGTGTGCCTAATATGCTCACGAATGTATGAAAGCCGAGCTTTTCCAGCTCAAAATTAAAAAGCAAAATCATAAAATCACAGAGCTTTATACATTAGAGTTGAATTACTAACTATTAAGGAAACCCCTGATTGGAATTTAGTTGTAGTGAGCAACTCTAGCAAGCAGCAAGAGAGAGAGAGAGAGAGAGAGAGAGAGAAACAATAGTAACAAATATCATACATGCTGCTCGAGGCTTAATAGTCTTTTTCGGCATGAAGACGTTCGAGAGTGAGCATTCCCTGCTGTGGGTCTTTGAAATTTTTGTCTCTGAATACCCTTCAGGAAAAAAAAAACAACATCAGTTATTGAGTTAAACAAGGATGGATTGCATTCTGTTGGATGGAGTCCAAACCTTAGTTTGAATCAACGAATAAGAGAGAAAGTACCTTGTCATCATTCCCAATTCTTTTTTTTAACCGAGAGAAGCTATTGCTCCGGGCAACAATGGATTCCTTCTCCCCACCATGATATGATAACTTGTCAGAGTAGCACACAACACAAGAACAATGAACTATAATATAAATATAGTATTTTGTTGTTGCCATTAAGGGGAGGGTGGCTAAAATAAAGTAATTTTTTTGTTTGTTCTTGTATAAAATGTTCAAATAGCATGGAAATAAAAGCAGATAGGACAATACCTTTTAGTTTGGATTTGGATGCTTTGCAGGCCATAAAGGAAGCTTGCATTGGCGGGAACAGGAGAGGACAAGTACAGATGAAGCAGCTGTACTAGTAAATTAAAAAAGCGACTAACAAACTGTTGCAACAGTTATTTATTTACAGACCATATACTCTCTTATGGAGAGTATTTTGAAACGATTCGAGTATCACAAATATTTGAAACCAACTGAATATACAAATAGTATACTTGTAGTAGAAGTTAAAACATAGGCAACAAATTTACTTTCAAACCAAGTATAGGGACACGATGGGGGAAAAAACATACATAGGTATGAAGTCAAGAAGTACAAGACAAATATACAGACAGGATAAATGCACAACAAAACTTAAGAATTTAGTATATATTGTGAACTGTTTCTATGTACATACAGTATAGTGTGAACTGTTTCTCTGATCATAAGATAGTATTTGAAACAAAATGAGGATTGCGAATATTTGAAACCAATTTAATGTTCAAACAGTCTAAATTGAGTAGAAGTAACAAATGGACAACATATTTACTTTGAAACCAAGTATAGTGACTCCATGAGAAAAAGAATATACATATGTGTAATGAGAAGAAGTAGAAGCTAAATATATACATGGATTAAATGTACAACAAAAGTTAAAAACTTAGTATAATGTGAACTGTTTCTATTTACATAGAGTTTGTTGCATTGTATTTGTAAAAGAAGCGTTTGTTTGATAGAGTATATACTTTAGAGAGGTGCATTGCATGCAAGTAGAAGGGAAATATAATAAATGTACATGTACTGTGGTAGTAGTGGAAGCATGTAATATGTACAATGTTTGTGCATTCCATGTGTGAAAAAGGCTAATACATCTATTCAATTAAAGCATAGGTTATGAACAAGGTAGTACGTACAAGTGAAGGGTAGTAATGGCAACTGAAGAACGTGTGGGAATCAAAGAAGAAGGGTTGTTGGGTTGTAAGGAGAAGGAAAAGGGAATTGCAAGCAAGGAAGAGGCTTTAGTCATAAATGCAAGAGGGATTATGGCAACGACAACACCATGTAATGTTTATGTATTGAGCAAGACAAGGGTGGCATGATACTAAGTCTTTGTGGATCTTGCGCATGGTGTCCCTTTCATGCATATGGATCATGTGTTGAATGAAGGCTCTTATTTATGAGAGAAGCTTAATAGTAGGGTGAATCGGATTCAGTGGGATGTTTGAAATCGATTGGAAGCGTGCTTCAATTTGTTGTAGCGATGCTTGTTGTTCCTTGATTTGCTTGCAGAAGTCAGCAAGGGTGTTCAGGTATTGCATGTCCATGTCTGTTGTTGAAGAGCTAGGAAGAGAGAAAACATAGCCATTAAAAGCTTAACATGTTCAAATAATATAGAGTAAAGCAAGGAACATTTTTGTTTGTAATTGAATTGCTATACTAACATATTTTTTTTCTTAGTACTGAATAAGAAAAACAACAACATATTCACATCATAGATGAAAGGAAAAAAAGATGAAAACTTGTGTAATGGACATTTTGTTCTTTTTTTGTTTGTTCTATTGCAGAGAGAAAAGAATGTTGTAAGTGTAATGTTATGGTAGATTCAAGTAGATGAAACAAAACGAAGTTAAAATGTTGGAAGCAAATGAACAGAAATATATGCATGAGTGCAAGAGTGTTTTTTTGGGGGGTGGATGGGGGGAGGGAAGAAGGCGAGGTTGTTTTGTTTTGGTATTTAGCAAGCGAAAAGTGATAGTATTTGGTTTTTATGGTGTTGTTTGTTTATTATTTTCTGTGTAACTGAGAAGAGGTGTGGGAAGCAATGCATGGGTGTAAGTATATGTGAGCAACTATGGTAAGCAACGTGTGGTGGAGTTGATCTAGAGGCAATTAAAGTTTCTTCTTGTTTTCTTCGTTGGACAGAAGGGCTATCCTTCATACGTGCATAGCGAGAAAAAGAAAAAGATGGCATTATGCGTAGGTCAGTGAGTTGTCTAACTCTTGAAACTGCAGTAAATGTTAGCCCTTGTCGATCGATGTTTCCTATGTCGATTGTTGCCTTCTGTAAGGTCATTCCCTGTGATTTGTGGATTGTTAAACCCAAAGCCATGTGAAGGGGAAGTTGTCTACGAGAACCTCTTGTTAAAGGGAGGATCGGTATGTAGGTAGGGTTAGAAGCATCCCATGGTGGGCCTTTGTAGTTGACAAAGTCAACGGCAACAAACAAAGGAAGCATAGGTGGAGTAGTGGCGGTGTTGTACAAGATTGAAACAACTTGACCAAGAGTACCATTAATAAGACCTGCCTCAACCCAAAGGTTTGTTGTAAGAATAACTTGTTGACCAACGGCAAGGAATACGACCATATCTAATTGTTCATCTTCTGGTGCAAATAATAGTGTTTGTTTCCTAACTTTTGCGGAACATAATGCAATCGGGACATTTAGTTGTTTAAGCATTTGTTTGTTGTGTAAGGCAACATAATTGTTAGTTGAGAACAAATGGGTGGATTGATCAAATACGCGGTTCTCGGTTTGAGAGAGGGAAGAGGATGTCCTTGACATAAGAAGGGTCTAATCAGCAATAGTTGGTGTTGCATTCCTAAGATTGAGGAGAAGTTGGCGAAACTGAATCTTAGAAGAGTCATCTCCTTGTTGACGAAAAACCGTTGAGAGGGTTATGAATGTGTTAAAGGTACGCAAAAGTGTGTTTCCATGTGATGCTCCTACATACATGGGGATATCTTTAACAGGTGGAAGTTGACCAAGGTCACCTACGAGGATGATAGAGCGACCTCCAAAAGGGAAAGTTCGATGGGAAGGGAATGCTTTCCGAAGACGAGATTCAATGTTGGATAAGAGCTTTGGTCCAATGAAACTCATCTCATCAATTAGCACATAGCGTATATAGAGGAGTCATTCTTGAAGGTTTGCAAGGGCTTGGCCCTCAAGAGGAAGCATAGTATTTATAATTGGTATCCGAAGGGCAGAATGTATTGTAAGGACATTTATGTTAAATGCCGGGACGCCAGTTGGAGCAAGAAGGAGAAGAGGGGATGAGTTATTTGTAGATGATGAAGAGAAGGCAGCTTGCAAGCATCCAATTAAGTAATATTTTCCTGTGCCTGCAGTTCCTTGGATGATCATACGTAATGGTTTTGTGGTAGTGTGTTGTGTGTAGTGGGACATAATAATTTCAAAGGATGTGTGTTGTGTTGGAGAAAAGCAATTAGGAGAAGCAGGAGTTGAAAAAGGTTGTAGTTCTACTTGGTTTAATGAGCGGTTCAAGTCAAGAAATGAGATGGCCGAGTTTTGCAAGTGTAAAGGTATCTGCGTGTGGCCCCAATTGTGATTGGTGTCAAAGTCGCGATGACCAAGCATGTCAAGATCATCAAGTTGTAGGTTGTTCCCAGGGTGGAGTTGAGAGAGGATTTCCCATTCTGACATGTCGATAGAGGAGGGAGGATGAACTTCATGAGGGGGAGGTGTATCAATAAAAATAGTTGGAGGGGGTGAAGGTTGTCGGTCAACATGCCAGGCATTGTAGCTCCCACAAAAGGATTCCCATGCAGAGACAACTTCCAAGTCTGAGGAGCCAATATCTTTTGGCACATTGCGGAAAGGTTTGTACAGGAAGAGTTCACTCCAACAGAAATCGACATAAAGAGGAGAGGTGGAAGGAGGGATGTCAAGGAAACGAGGAAGGACACGCACAATCTTGGTCGATTTGTGGAGCTTCCATTGACATTTTTTCCTACGTGCAGAAAAGGACCAAGAGCGGGAAGCTTCGAGAAGGGGAAGGTGTTCAAGCGAAGGGGGTCTTTGCATGTATGTGGAAATGAAGTTGGTTGGTGGGGGGGTGTTGGGGAGGTCTAGCGAGACACATTTGAAAACAGTCTGGTAGGTGTTCAGGGAAAGAAATGTACAACTGCAAAGAGTCAAGGGAAGTTTTTGTAGCATATGGCAGGTTTCTTGTGCTCCAATGTCTCGATCAGACACGGTTTCGGACAATAGTTTCCGGATAGGTAATAAGATTCCCTCTTCTACAGGGGCATGATGTGCAATACGTGTTAGAATGTCATGGTATCTCTCATATTTGTTCTCTGCTTTCTAAGCATACTTTGAAATGTATGAGAGGATAGCATGACGCGAGAGCACAGGCTGGAAATCAACATTAGCTCTCCATACTGAGAGCATAAGAGGGTTGTGTACGTTTAGAAGCTCATCATTTCTAGCGGGGATATATTTTTTTTGGCCAGAGCTGTCAATGAACATAGAAGATGTTTCCTGTAGTTCAAAGGGGAAACCATAGCGGCAAGCGAGGGTTGTGCCTTTTTTGCGAAGACAAGAGGATTCATTGCATTTTGTGTGGCATTGCACAAAATTGACAAGGGTTTCATAGTCATCATTTTGGTTTCCTTCACGTATGCAAGATGCTGCAAGTGTGCAAGGGTCTTGGTGAGATGCTCGATGGAAGGCGGAGACACGAAGGTGCGTGGGATGAGGGTTCCATGTTGTTAAGAAGCTGTCAAAGTATGTTTTTGCAGTATCAACAGCGAGGGGATCATTCCAATCAAGGTTGTCCATATTGGGTGCGTCCTCCAACCAAAGGAATCCATGTATATGAGCAGAACCTCGGGTTCGCCATTCATACCTGTATTAAGAAGGGAAGGAAAAACAAAACACAAAGTTAGGGAAAAATTCGAAATGTCAAGCAGTAAAAGGAAATAAAATGCAAAGAGTGAGAGGAACAAACCTGCAGCAGTAATCTTTTGTCTTGAATGTGTGTAGCAGGACCTCTTCAAGGAAGATGGTGAATCTATGGTGCATATATAGAGACATAGTATGTGGATTGGTTATAATGTTATGAATTCTCCATTGGAATTGTGAAGGCAATGAAGTGGGAGGATGGGAAGGCATGAGCATGTGAAGGTCATGCCATTTGGTGTCAGTTGCACTGAGGGTAAAAAAAAAGGTTGGGCTACCAAGCTGGATGATCATATCACACAACTCACCTCGTCGTTTGTTCCAGAAAGAGCAGGTGCCACGTAGAGCAGAGCCAAACCGCATGGCATGATCAACAACATGAGAATTTGACATCTGGCTGAGTCGTGTGCGCAAAGCCGAGACAGTTGCGGGGAGGGTGTCTGCTAGGTTGCGTTTAACAAAAATAGCTATGGTAGCTTGGCTATGATGGCGCATCATAAGGTTGTAAAAGTAGTAGCGGAACCGAGGGTGTTGGGCAAACCTATTATCATGGAATCAGATAAGGTGCAAAGCATATTCCTGCATGGTGACTTCGTAAAGACGAGGTTGTTTTAGCATGGGAACCCCTGTGGGAAATAGCGTTGGGAATGCCATTGAGAGGAGCCCTTCCGTATTGTATTCATTTATTGGAGAAAGACCAATGGGGGGCCAATCAATTGATGTTGAAGGGGTGGTAGGGGTTGTAGATGCAAACCGCCTAATTTCTTCAGTCTCAGTGCGAGAATATGGGAGTGCAAAAAAAAAGGATGAGGTTTCAATGCTTGTTGGAATTGGCATTGAAGGTGTTGCATCATCAGTAGTGGGTGAGGGTAGTTGGAGGTCAGGCCCAGGGGTTGTGGCATGGTGAAGAAGGGAGGACACATCTGTGGGTTCAAGTGGCAAAGCATGTAATGCTTGGAGGTCAAGGTGGACATCCTTGTAATACGGGTCATTGGAGATTTTGAATTCCAATGCAGCTAGAACATTTGAATGACTAACAATGAATTCATAAGGCTTGTTTGCAGCATTGAATTTGCGAACAACAAGGATGTCCAAGTCTGCTAAGAGACGTGGAAGAGAGGTGGCTATTGTGGAGATATCTTGTGGGAAGCTAATAGTATGGTCGGAGTATTTGTATTGGCCACCACGTGCATGTGTAACTTGAAGTATTGGATTGACTCGGGCAATTAGCATTTCTTCTATTTGAGTCAGGCGTGCAAGTTCAATTGGTTGGTTTCCAGGATCCATGTTGTTATCTGTGGAGAAGCGATGGCCATGTCGCTCATTATTACATCGAGAGCATGTACAGATTCCACTTGAGAACTTTGTTTTCATTTTTGGATATGATTCCTTGCATATGGAGCAAACATGAAGTGGGTGGAGGCGAGAAAGTCGGTTAAGAAAGCAAGCGTGACCATCTACCAAGGGGGTGGTTGGAGGTGGGGGTGTAGTGGATGTGTGCATTGGGGTAGGGTTGATTGAAGCATTGATGTTTCCACACCTAGATTGATAAGTAAGACGTCTTTGCGCATTTTGGCGATCCTTTGTTTGGCTATAAAGAAGCCTTCTACGTGCATTTATTTGGTCACGTGCAGTATTGGGCAACATGGGTTGTTGAAGAGGAGTTTTCCTTGAACTTGGAGGAGACATTGATGGGAATTTCAAATGTTATAAATGTGTAATTGTAAGAAAAAATCGAGGCATGTACATTAAAAGCAAGATATGCAAAGTACAAATAAGAAGGTATGTCTACATATAGAAAATAACGCATTGCGAAAGTTTTTGCAAGAAATAAGGTATAAAGCATTTTTTGTGATGTATGTGGAGCATGTATGTATGTGAAAAGCAACCAAGGAGCAGCATAGTAGAAAAAAGAAATCCACATATATGACATAATAAACATTGTATACATGTCAGAAAACGTGAAATGTTGCATGGATAGATATGTATGGCGTGCTTTAAAAATAAACACGTAATGTATACGATAACACATATGTCATGTGAGCACAAAATTTATAGTAGCTAATTACATTGCAGATATTTGTAAAAAGACAGGAAAGTAAAGGAAAAGTCTATATACAAGCAATGAAGGAAGGAAAGCGGGGTCGGGTGGGGGGATATAGTGATCATGATGAAGTGGAAGAAACATAATTGGGTTGAGATGAGGTGGAATGCATTTGGAGAGATGGGATGGTGTATTGTAGGGTACGATGTGTTGAAGCAAGGAGTGAGGGAAGAGTAAGATGTGGAAGGGTGAGTAAAAGCGGTGGTTGGAATAGCCGAGGGTGGAGTATATGAAGGGGAGGTTAGAGACAACGTGCAACAGGATGGCTTTGAGTAGTGAGTACAGATATTTCTTCAAGGAGCTTGGTTGATGCAACATCATAAGGAAGCTCTTCAGAATTGACAATGGTTGTCTTCAAGCGTGTACTGGAGTCGAAAGTCTCCGTCTTAATGGACAAGGTGAACAGGTATCGACGTGAAGTTACGTGCAGAGAGAGATCCTTTATGGATGAGGGCTCAGTGGCGAGCAGGCATAAATCCTTTGCAGAGACACCAAGTAGTTTGTTGGATGCATCATCAAAAGTTGTGGCCTCGTTGATCTGACCAGTGTGGTCTTGCAAGGAAAGCTTTAAAACGTATCTGTAGTCACATTCTGTGAATTCACCATCACATTTACTACAATGCCAAGTGTTGAAAGCTCTATGTGCAACTTTCTTCATGCATTGAATGCCATCAACAAAGAGAGGGCATGCAAGGAAGTGGAAGTCAGCCATGTTAATGTCAACAATGGAAGCGCGCACAAAGAGCCACAGGTTCTTATTAGAGGGTTGCATGCTTTGCAAGTCGAAGATTGTTTTAGATGGGTGTGTTCGAGACATAGAGCCTATGTATTTGCGGCTCAAGGATGGCGACGTAGCCCGAAATCCATGATCAGTGTACCATTTTTGAAGGTGATGGGTTGCCTCAATATCTGGATTGATAAGGATGGTACTTTTGGGAACACTTCCAATTGTTTTACCATTGTAATCCGTAAGATGACCACCCTTTATTGCAAGGACAGGTGGTGGGTCGGAGGAGTATAGTGAAGCGACATGTGAACCCTCAGTGTGGCAATGATGACCCCAAAGTGTGACATCAATGCTAAAACAGGATGTGTCTCTGAGGCAAACGGTTCTCCTACTTGTTTTAGAACCATCTTTTTTTCAAATTGTAGATGCAGGTGAGACAGAGCTAACAAGGCCAATCATGTCAACCATGGAATTTGAAGGTAAACTTTGGAGGTCATTGATTGTTTTAAAGTGGAAGGAATGTAAATGAATGGAGGGAAACGCATCGAGGCAAGGGTGGATGGTCGACATAGATGAAAGGACAATCTCAAGATGGTTGTTCAAATGGTTATATGAAGGGTTGCTTGTTTTGATTGTGCCATTCAAGATAGTGTACACTGTCCCTATTTCAACAAGGGAATAGAAGGTGTCAACAAAGTTGTTAAAGGGAGAGACATGGATCTCTTCTCTAGAAAAATCAATAAGGTCAAAGCCAAATAGTTTCCCTGGGCCGCGTTGGTTGGTGTATTCATGGATGGGTGTCTTGGCAAGCACGCGACCTTGGATGGACCATTTTTTATAGTTTGGATTGAGTGCTTTGAATGGAATTACAGTAGTTGGCATGGATATTGGTGTATCTGATGCTTGGGATGAGTGAACATCGCTTTATTCTATGAGGCGGCTGGATTGGCTAGTTGATGAACCAATTGGAATGCCAAAGCTAGTTGGTAGTAAAAGAGGAACAAGGCTCCCAACAAGGGCAAGCTTGCGGTGGACCAGTTCAAGATCGAGTATTGTAATAGTCCTGTAGGAGAAGAAAAGGCAAGAATTAGTAAAGGTGTTATAAAATTGATGATGTTGGTGGTAGGTAAAAATGTATAGGCTAAGCTACATAAGAGAGGGCTTAAAATCATGGGCAGAAAACAATACGTGTTATTATGGACGACGGTGCAGGTGCACTTGGCGAGCTTGATGACATAGCCTTCTTGAAGTTCTCCATTTGATATGAGGGAGTTGAAGGTAGTTGGGAGCAAAGTCTAGTGCGTGTTGTTACCATTAGAGATAGTAATTCGAAAACGTGGAGTAGTTGCATTTGTTGGTCCGAATGGCTGGAGCGAAAAAACTTGCAAAAGTGGTTGAAGATGTACAAAACCAGACAATAAAGAAGATATTGTATTTTCTGTCAAGGGTGCCTCCATTATGCGGGGAAAACACTGAGAGTAAGAGGAAACAAATGTGTAAGTATATGACAATTTTTTTTGTGTATATATACATATATGTATATATATATACTATTGTACGAGTGACATACAACCATGCCATACGTACAATGAAACTGTAGCAGGCAGAAGAGTAGAATGTACAACAGTGACAGAAAGACGGTAGTTTCTGATTTTTTTTTAATATAATGTGAGAAGAAAAGCATGCAATGGAACTATGCAAAGTTAGGTTGTAAATGCTTAAAGTGTATTAGAGGTACAATCCAACAAGGAATTTATTGGATACTTCGGCCCTTCTCGACATATCCCTTCTGGTCAACCCATTGTCTCATTACGACCCTCATTATGTGTTTTATTGAGTCCCATTCTTATCGCTTCAATACACCCCTCGTTCTACTTTTCTGATGCAACACACTCTATTTGTCCTCTAATCTTCCATATCTAGCTTTGCATTTTTTTCCATCACTGTATAGGGAGGAGATTCAAACTAACGATGTGATGCACAAGTCAACAAAGGGCTTGACTATCTTCTCTCTCTCAATGTAGGTATTTTTTTTCTTGTGTGTCATCACTGTATAATTATGTGTTATTCAAAAGATTGACTATCATGTGTTATTCAAAAAATTGAATCAAAATTATATAATTAGTTCAAATATATCAAACTACTCTTGATATCCTTCTTGATCTAATACTTGTAATATAAGACAATAATCATAATACTAAATTGGCATAATACTAAAATCTGTTCATTGATCTACTACTTGTAAATCACTTTTAAGACTTTAAGTGGATTCTAGACTTATTTCCTTGTCATTGTGGTAGAGTGATGAGAATACTACATTTGGTAAAGATAAAGAGATTTCTCTCTTCCCAACCCTAAACTAAGATAAAATGAAGGAAAAAGGTAATATCGCATTGTCTTCCTGACGTTAGAGTATCTAAAACAGAAGTTAATATTCTTGGTCCTAAGTTCAGTTGAGGTTCCACATTTTTTTTGTAGTCGGGGAAAACAGTTGCTTGATATTCTAATGAAACAAAGGTAACCTTGTACATCATCAAACAATTGTCCATACCCCAATGGGTCAGACAGAACAATAAATACTACATTACAATGCAGTTCAAATCAGAAATATAACTATGCCCAAGATGTGAAAAAATACTATCAGCACTTGGGTATCAATACATGAAAAGGTCCTCTCATAAGTGAGCAGTATATACATAAGTCAGAGAAATGTGCAAAAAGAACATAACAAGATCCCAGACACCTTATCCAAAGTAGGCAAGTGACTCTCATAATTCCTGTAACTGTTGCTCAGCATAACGAGAAATATCTCAAAAAAATCCATGAGATAAATATCTGAAAGTAAAAGATTCGGTAAGTAAAAGGTGACCAGAAGCCATACACAAACCCTCCATGGAGAAGATGTTTGCCCTCTTGTTATGTTCCCTATAGACATGACTAAAATCCACCTAGGTGAATGAGGGTATGAGTAATCTGGTGTTGTAGCACCAAGCCTCAAGGTCCACCACGTGGAGGGTGGATTCCCGCTTTTCCCAATTTATAATCACCGAGGAGTCGCCAAAGATATGTAGGTAAGGCAACCCAATATATTTTGCGACCCGTAATGATGCCCAAAGTGCTAAAAGTCCTGCTCTAATATGAGTACTACTCCCACATCCAAGCTTAAAAACTGCAAGGTCTCTACATGGCCCTTTAATTAAGATAATTTTGTACACTTAAACATTTCAGGTTTTCATATATTCATTGCTTCATGGGATTTTTTTTTTAATTCCATGCATAAGCAAAGTTATTTTCTTTGTGAAATGTGCCAAAACAATCCTCAATAACTACTTCAAATTTGCATCATAACTTTATACCAAATTTACCCTTCAACAAACTTTCAAATATGTCTATTGAAGAGAAGGCTCTTCTTTGCAAAGAAGTGCCACATTTTTCGTTACATTCCTCTCTAAGAGCACCTTGAGAATGCACAAGAATTCTGCAAATGCAGATACATTTGGGGATCTCTCTGATAGCTGTAAAGACGGAGAATTCCAGTCATCCAACCAAAATGGGGACAGAAAAGCATAAAGTCTGCTAAGGGCAGACTTTTCTCATCATTCCTGTAGTAACAGGTCAGAAAATCTATCTGAAATAATTCATGAGAGACCAAAAAACATATGAATCAGGAGCATAACAAGAAGGCTGATAGGCACATCCATGTCAGCAAAAGAACCATTCATTCAAACTGAATGCTTGTGCCTCATAAAGAGAGTGAAAGGGCAAATCCTGACACAAGCCAAAATAACTGAAATATCCCATGATCAATGATCATACCATCTAAAGATTCAGAAAATTCCCAATGCCCCGGGGCCAATGAAAGAGCCTGTTTGGAGAGACTGTCAGCTTGCTAGTTATGCTCGCGATAGATATGATTGATGGTCACTAAAGGGACATGATGCAGCAGAGAAAGAATGTCATCACACCAATGACTCAGAAGTGGGGTGTTCAATGAAGTAGTTCTATTCACCCAAGAGATGATAACCTGTGAATCCCCAAATACAGATAAGAGAGGGATCCCCAAATGAATGGCAATCGAAAGTAGTGCCCAAAGAGCCAGAAGCTCTAATCTAGTGTTGGTGCGTCTATTATCCTAGGTTAAGATCTTGTTGGCTATTTATAACCATAAAACAATCTTTATTTTTAAAGGAAATGTTGATTTCTATACCGCTCTCCCCAAATAGACTCTATATGAAAGAAGGCATTCTTCAATGCTTGCAGCATAAACCAACTTGATAGTGTATACCCTTGTCAAACAACTGTCCATACCCCAATGGGTCAGACAGAATAGTAAATACTACATTACAGTGCAGTTCAAATCAGAAATATAACTATGCCCAAGATGTGAAAAAATACTACCAGCACCTGGGTATCAATACATGAAAATGTCCTCTCATAAGTGAGCAGTATATACATAAGGCAGAGAAATGTGCATAAAGAACATAACAAGAGCCCAGACACCTTATCCAAAGTAGGCAAGCGACTCTCAAAATTCCTGTAATTGCTGCTCAGCATAACCCGAAATATATCAAAAAAATCCATGAGATAAATATCTGAAATAGAATGAGCAAATGCTAAGAAAGTTGGATTGAGACTTCCCCAATAAACTCATCTTCATAAGATTCAGTAAGTAACAGGTGACCCGGAGCCATACACAAACCCTCCATGGAGAAGATGTCTGCCCTCTTGTTATGTTCCCTATAGACATGACTAAAATCCACCTAGGCGAATGCGGATATGAGTAATCTGGTGTTGTAGCACCAAGCCTCAAGGTTCACCATGTGAAGGGTGGATTCCCGCTTTTTCGAATTTATAATCACCGAGGAGTCGCCAAAGATATGTAGGTAAGGCAGCCCAATATATTTGGCGACCCGTAATGATGCCCAGAGTACTAAAATTTATGCTCTAGTATTAGTACTGCTCCCACATCCAAGCTTATAAACTGCAAGGTCTCTACATGGCCCTTTAATTAAGATAATTTTGTACACTTAAACATTTCAGGTTTTCATATATTCATTGCTTCATGGGAATAATTTTTTTATTCCATGCATAAGCAAAGTTATTTTCTTTGTGAAATGTGCCAAAACAATCCTCAATAACTACTTCAGATTTACATCATAACTTCATACCAAATCTACCCTTCAACAAACTTTCAAATATGTCTACTGAAGAGAAGGCTCTTCTTTGCAAATAAGTGCCACATTTTTTCGTTACATTCCTCTCTAAGAGCACCTTCAGAATGCACAAGAAAGTGTTTTATGTCAGATATGTAAGTTTTTTGCATAAATTTTGAGCCCTTCTGTGCGAAGAGACTGTTCACCAAGTTACTCTTATCTCATCCTACTTAGACAAGAGCTACCTCCTTCCAAACAGATAACTCAAATTAAAAGGCCATGAACAAGTGATCTACAATATCTAAATCGTGCTTGCAAAGTATGCATCTCTTAGCATGTCTAGTTTCTTTTATGTCTATTATCCTAGGTTAAGAGCTTCTTGGCTATTTATAACCATAAAATAATATTTATTTTTAAAGGAAATGTTGATTTCTAGACCGCTCTCCCCAAATAGACTCTATATGAAAGAAGGCATTCTTCAATGCTTGCAGCATAACCCAACTTGATAGTGTATACCCTTGCTCCACTATTCTTGGACCACTTGAGTTGATCATATTCTTCTGAAAGTTTGATAGCACTATCGTTAATAATATATACAAAATTTATACTAAAAATATATACAAAATGTTTCAATTATTTAGCCAAATGACCTTGTAAGTTTACATCAAATTTCTATCACAATATATGTACATTATATACAACCTTTATGTGCTAAAAAGAGTGGGAGAGGATAATGGAATTCTTATTCATTGTAGTGGATAGGTAACGAAGGAGAAGCGATGATGCAATGGATGAAGAATAAATAAGAGCTGATAGCAATGGGATAAGGATAGGAATATAGAATAGAGGTTAAGAGGAGTTGGTAGGGTCACTTAGTAATGTTTACTGTGTATGTAGGAATAACCAAAACCAACTATAAATAAAAGGATCCAACATACTAGGTAACAAATATTACATGAAAGGTTCAACATATTCCATTTACCACCGTCCATAGAAGTCAAAGGAGCCAACATTGTTAAAAATAAACTTTGAATATATTATATTTTAAGAACACTAACAGACATAACAGGTTTCCATGAAAACCAACATCATTAATTGTCACATAAACCTCCAAGTTCCAAATAGTTTACATGAAAGTAGTGCCAACAAGAAGTGGCAGCTGTCAAAATGTCAGAACAAGTTATGCATGCATTCATTTTAAGTAAATGCTTCCTTTTGCAAAAAATTGTTAGAGAAAACTGTGCCTTTAATTCCTAGCCTCTACTACTTCAAAAGCTAGAAAAAATTGAAATCTACAGCAAAACTATAATAAATAGGAAAGCCTTGCCAATATTATCGCAAACGAGGAAATGGGTACACACTGCAGAAATGAATATCATTCCTAAGTTGAACTATGGAAAATGGAATAAATTTGAACGCTTTAAATAAAGAATAAAGTAGTAATAGTAAAAAACTCACAAGCTGATAAAAATTTGTTACCAATAGTCTTATCTCAAGTTAATGAACGACTAATAACACGAAATAACATCCATTAGGAAAACTTATCCAAGAGGCATGGGAGATGCATCATTATTAAAGAACTTAGTGAAAGCATAAAAAATGAAAATACAGACAGGGAAGCAGACAGAGGTGTTGAAGCATATGGACAACCAAGTGGTGTTACTAAAGAAGCAAACCCCAAATCTGTCAAAGATTACCCTTTTAGAGCGGTACCAATAGATGTTTATGTGCAGAAGGCAAATGCAAAAAACCGCAATGTTCAACAACAGAAATATTTTTCGGTACTCAAGCTCCAACATTATTAATTGTTACATAAAGCTCGAAGCTCCAAATAGGTTACATGAAAGTACTGCCAAGAAGAAGTGGCAGCGGTCAAAATGTCAGAACAGGTTATGCATGCATTCATTTTAAGTAAATGCTTCCTTTTGCAAAAAATTGTTAGAGAAAACTGTGCCTTTAATTCCTATCCTCTACTACTTCAAAAGCTAAAATAAATTGAAATCTACAGCAAAACCATAATAAATAGGAAATCCTTGACAATATTATCGCAAACGAGGAAATGGGTACATGTTGCAGAAATGAATATCATTCCTAAGTTGAAGTATGGAAAAGGGAATAAATTTGAACGCTTTGAATAACATGGAGAACACTCTTTAGATGCCATCAACATTGGCTTGGTCAACACTATCCAGCTCGGGCTGTTATTTTCATTGAAGGTTGGAAGTCAGAACAATATAATTATTCAATGAAGAGAGCCATCAAATTTATGGATTACACTTTGAGGTCTATTGGTGCTACAGATGCAGCTGGCCCTAATGTGAGTCTATTGTGAGTTTGTCACCGCAAGGCAAGAATTATATGGAGAAAGAGCAAAGTTAGGAAGCTTCATAAAGAAAACAAAGGTTGAGCATATCTCTCCACATAATATATGGAAGACAGATGAAACCACCAGAAATATGCCCGTTTCTAAAACCAATCAAGTGGCATCCCAGATCCAACATCAGCCTAGAAAAGAAAATGAGTGAAGCAATAGTTTGATGAAGCATGAGATAACTCCAATTCATTACGATTAAAATTGGATGGTGCTATCCTTTTCAGAGTATAATTTACCTTATTTTTATTTTGTTTACATTAATTTCCATTTCACAATGACAACAAATTTCGTTGGACTGGTACATGTATTACATAGTTTGAACCAACAAACTTTAAAATTACCATAATTTTTTTTTGGTAAGAATTCTCTTTTCAAGGACGTTTGAACTCCATATTTTTGTATATAATTGTAAGTTTGTGCCATACTTCAATTTCACAATTTATACACAGGGCAATGATATAAACTCTAACACTTCCTATTTTTTTAGCCATTAATGGTACCAAACTTTTGGTACATGACTGTGTCGAGGCATAGTGTCCATTTGAACAAAATCAACTTGTAAACTACTTCTATTCAAATGGCAATTGGTACGCTACTTTGAGCCTCGCTTGATCTTTCGTATTCTTATCTTAGAAGCGCATTTTCTCACAAAAGCAAGCCACCCCTCTTGTTTGCTTATTAATGATTTTAAAAGCCAACTTTAACTTCAACGTAAAGGCCTATTTTTTTAGCATCTCTTATACCTTAAGCTCACCAAGCAACTATAGCAGCCCATAACATAGGAGGGACCTTCAGAAGAACCAAAGGAAGTTGCTCTTATGTAAAGTACTTTTTAGTTCATTCTGGTCTTATGTAAAGTAATTTCTAGTTCATACTGGTATTTGGGTTGGAAATGTTGGAAAACACTTTTTCTTCATGACTTGAAGTGAACTATAGAGTGCATATTGAATCTGACCAACCCTAGAGTCACTTCACGTTTCCTTAAAGCTCAACAAGGATTGTAAACTGAAGGGGAAAATGAATACTGTAAACTGAAACCGCTATGAGTGAGAAACCCAAAATGTCTTCATAATGTGGTCTGTTCTCCGGTACTAATGAGCTGCAACACATGACTAAGATGTTCAGAACCCTGAAGGAGACAAGGTTTACTTCTAAGTTCAGTTATCTCAGAACATCGAGCGTTAAACCAAAAACCAAGGCGCTTGCTACAGCTGTTGCTCAGACCTCTACAGGAATCGTCAAGCGGGCTCTTTCTACAAGACGAGCTCTTTCACAGGAGGGGCTCTCAAGAAATCACCTCATGGCAATCCAAAATTGCCGGACAAGAGTCACGGCTCTCCAAAAATCACCGGACTGTAGAAGGAAGAAAATTGTTTGGAAACCAATGTTCATTTCGTCGTCTATTCAGCCAACCGTGCTTCTCTGCGTGTCTTCTTCGTGATCCGCTGGTTCTTCGCGTGTCTTCTTCGTGATACGTTGGTCCTCCGCGTGTCTTCAAATTGACTCTTGCTGGGTAGTATAAAACTTCGGTGTTGATAGTCCGGCCTTCCGGATCTTTTGGAGGTAAAGGTTAGAACCCAGTCCGGGCTCCTCCGCAAGTGACAGCATTGATGGTTGGACTTTCCACTTAACCCCCATCCTCGAGTTCTTAATTGATTAAGGTTTCCGGTTGGTGCCTTGCTTTGTCCTAGTTGACAATACATGAAACTTATGACAAATGTGCAGAGCAAGATGAGACACGCGTGAAAGTAGCACTGGCAGGAGGGACAACGACATCTACAGTTGTTTAGAACAAAACTTCAGAGAAAAATGCCTAACGACGTTCCATTCAAGTTTGTGCTTTGATTTCATTGAAGATGCAAGTGAAAATTCTAAAATATGTTCAATTATAAGTTTTAGTACAGTTGTCTATTTTTCAACTTATTCTTTACTTTGCATGTGGAATCATCCATCTCTCCTGTTACATTTCATTACTTATGACTTAATGCTTTATCCAAAATAGTTTAGAAAATTTCATTTTTACTGGAGTTTGGTGAAGCGGAAAATCCAAAGGGGACACAGTTTTAGTTTTTCTTTTAGATTGTTTTAGGATTTTTGAAAGTTTTAGAAAGAGACCCTCAAAACCTCTAGGGCATGGAAAACTATCTTTGAAACTTTAACTTATAAAACTATGCCAAACATCAATTTTTTGCAGAATTTCTACTTAAAACTTATTCTTGCACCCTCTTGGATAGGCAACTTGCCTTACTCATTTATCATTTATCCTCAACATGACAGAACTCTATGGACATTGATTTGATTCATATGAAAGTGATAACATAACTGTAAGGTCTTTGGACTGGAATGACTTTAGAATCCATTAATTAAAAAGGGAAAATGACTTGCAGAGTGAACTCTGCACTCAATGGATTCTAAAGTCCCGAAATAAAAAAAGGCTTCCTCTTCGTGTGTAATATTCTGGTTCCCTCAGGCAATCTATAAAGACTATTCACAACTTGTGTTACAAGAATTTACAGATAAAAAGTTTTCGGTGTGTGTCAAAATGCTGGTTGACGTAAGTAATTTACAAAAACTCCATGAAATACTTTCACCTTTTTCCTTTTGTTTTGTTTTGTTCTGTAGCTTGTTATTTTATTTTATTCCTATTAAGAAAATCTGCAAAAGCTTACTACATATGCAATTTCCCTCGCGCCTTTAAATAACTATGCACCCAGAGAATACAGGGGCACTCCATTGGTCTGGTGTCTACGTGCATATAGTTATGTGCATTATAGAAGGTTCACTAAGTCTAAAAGAGGTATTCCATGCATTGAACATAGACATTCATCTGCTTACAAATTGGATAAAGGTAAGCAAGTCTAACATCTTTGCTCTCTTTGTTCTATTTTTTATACCACCAGTGATTTTTAAGTTTAGTTTTTCATAATGAACGTTTCTCAATTTTAATGCCTAGCAACCAAAGTGACATTGATACAGTTTCTTCTCGTAGCAAATGCCGGGATTCATTTCAGAAAATTGCTTCTCGCCCCTTTCTTTCAAACAAATTTTAATCCTTTATCCATTTTGGTTTCCTTAAATACAATTGTTTCTTGATTGCAGAATGCTATATTTTCCATTTCTTAGCTGCCTGTAATCTCTAGAGTATTCTGGATTTTTACTGTTAAATTGTAAATTCCACCTTAAGAACCAAGTATATTCTGGATTTTAATTCTTGCTATTACCAAGCCCTTCTAGCTATAAGGGATTGGGTAAACAACTGAGGTAAATGTGGCAAAAGTTGTTTTCTGAGAGACAACTACATTGAGAATTTTGAAAGAGTGGTTCTATGTAAAAGCCTCCCTTGGGTAAGTAGCTGGGGGTAATTGTTGCAAAAGCTGTTTTCTGAGAATCAACAATATTGGGAATTATGAAAGCGGTTCCATGTAAAAACAAACCCATCTTGTGGTTTTGAGACACTACCCTATTATTTGGTTTGTAAGATATACCAGTACTTGTAGATTAGAATTTAGCTGAAGTCGTCTAACAGTTGCCTTGGTATGAGCTAATTTTGACAGAAATTCTGGAAAACAAACAATTTTAAAAAGTTGAAGTTGATTATGTCAGGTTCATTTATCACATACTCCAATTGTATTACGATTTTGAAGATATTATAACTCGATACCGTTGAATATTTGAGTAGAATTCTTAGTGTTGTTAAGCAATAAGTAGAAGATATCTAAACGAATGATAAAAATAAAGTCCTAAACAGTATTCAGCATTCAAAATCAGCACAACTAATAAACTAGCGGATCACGAAGAAGACACGCGGAGAAGCGCGGTTGGTTGAATAGATGACGAAATGAACAGTGGTTTACCAAAGAACTCTAGGGAAAAACACCTTATGGCATAAAAATTACCGTGCAAGCATCACTGGGAATACTATTCGGTTAGATACTCCTTTTTTCAGTATGGAAAGAAAGGGCAAAATAGGGCTGATAAAGAGATGACTAGTCCAATTTTTGGACCCTGCGCCTACAAAGTATGTCTAAAGTCAGAAGTGAAAAGGTCTAAATTCAATTCATTCATTGTTCCTACTAAAGGTTAATAGCAATGGTATACTGACCCCATTCGATCTAATAAGTTCTGGTAGTAGTTCCTAGGGCAGTTCTGAGGATTCCGGAGTGGGCATACCTGGCCCAAAAGTACAAGTGTCCCGACTGTTTCAGTTTTAACCACAGCTTCGTTTCCCTTACCAGACTTAGCCCGTGGAGTTTATTTGAAAGTAGGCCCTGAGGTTAATGATGGTGGAACATTCGCACGCGGTCACCGATTAGGAGTAGTAATTTTTGAGATGGGCCGTAGCAATTGGCTTTGCAACAATCGATCATGATTTGAGATCTCAATATGTCCAGTGAACTTCACCTAGTTATAAGTAGTATTTACCATCAACTTACAATGCTGGCCTCAATACCAATGGCCAGATTGGGCTACCAATCAACTCATTTAGTTTGGTCAGAAATCGATTGAACAATTGACATTGTATCTAGTTTATAATCAGTTCTTCATGCAAGGAAGGGGTGGGAAAAACAAAGAAGTAATGCAACAATATCAAGAAAAAGTTGAATATTTCATGTGTGCGTGCCTTCAGAAGAATGGGCACAGTGTACAGCGAACACCAGGTTTGGTTTCATCAATCTGCCTTCCAGAATACATACATCATTTTATCTTGATAGCAAGCCGCAAAGTGGACTAAATGAGTGCATCATTGGCTGTTCAGGTGGGCTATTGTATTGGCAGAAATGGAACAACATGCATTTTGTGACAAGTGCCTCATTCCTTCTCACAGTCTACTCTGATTATTTGTCTTCTGCTGGCAAGCAACTACAATGCCCCAGTGGAGAAGTAGATCCATCTCAGCTGTTGGCATTGGCTAAGTCGCAGGTATAATAATTGTAAATCCCATGATGGGCTAAAAACCTACTTATCATGAAGATAGATTAATGAGTCCAAGATCTAAAAAGCCTTAATTCCTATTCAGTCCTTTGGCTAAAATGACGTTCTTGTAGGTTGATTACATACTCAGTGACAATCCAAGAGCTACAAGCTACATGGTGGGATATAGTCCAAACTATCCTTGCCAGGTCCATCATAGAGCTTCCTCCATTGCATCATACAAACATGATTCATCATTTGTGAGTTGCAAAGGAGGATATGCTACATGGTTCAACCACCAAGGAAATGATCCGAATATTTTAGTTGGTGCTATTGTTGGAGGACCCGATCGCAATGATAACTTTGCAGATGCAAGAGACAACTATGAGCAAACAAAACCTACAACCTACAACAATGGCCCAATGGTCGTAATTTTAGCTAGACTTCAAGGTGGAAATGCTGGAGACAACCAGCTTCTCCCACGTATTATTATTTTATAGGATGAAATTAATTTGGTTTCAGTTTGTTTCAGTGATGTTGATGGTGATGCTTTTAATGGTTGTTCTTTTGGCAGTGACTGTGCCAAAGCCTGGATCAGATTCAAGATCTTCTGCTCCAACTACAGTTCCAAAGCCAAAGCCAAAGCCCTCTCCTGCACCTAAACAGAGTTCTCTTCCTACTTCCCCACAGAGTAAGTCCTCTGAATCTTAAATTTTGGCCACCCCAATTCAACTTCAGCAGGAATGAGCCAGGGGTAAAAATAATGTAGTGCCACATAAATAAACAAACTCAATCCTGGACAAACAGGGGAAAATCAATGAAAGTTTTGGATTTTGCAATTAAAGCTATATTAAAACTAACATATTAGTTCATCCAGTTCTTATAAGCAGGTAGGTTTTCCAATGGACGGACCCAATTAACAGCATATATAATTTACCAAACCACACCGTGGAACCCTACTAT
>LPNX010205948.1:333211-386862 GCA_001517045.1 Pseudotsuga menziesii
TGAGAATTCCTGCAACTAGAAACAATGCAACTTCTTTGTGCAAACCCAAATAGTGCAAATCCTTTAAAACCACAAACTAAATGTGACCAGTAAACACCATTTATGCAGCAGGGAGGGGCGGTCGCCATGACAAGATGTTCAACCACCTCCTCCATGAATAGCAAGCTATCTAATAAATTCAAAATAAATGCCAAACTGAGAAAAAAACACTTCATGTTTCGGACGAGCTCTTTCGCAGGATGGGCTCTCCAGAAATCGCCCACGACACTCCAGAATCGCCGGACAACTGCGGTTTTGACCAACTCAAGAGTCGCGGCAAAGCCTATGAACAATGCTCAACAAAGAGGTGGAAAACACGCGAACACTGAAACTTGCAGGCGAAATGGGAGGACAGCAAAATGGGAGGACAGAGCAAGGCAGCGACCAGAAACCTTCAACCATCAATGCTGTCACTTGCGGAGAAGCCCGGACTGGGTTCTAACCTTCACCTCCAAAAGATCCGGAAGGCCTGACTATCGGCACTGAAGTTTTATATAGAATCAATTTGAAAACACGCGGAGGACCAGCGGATCACGAAGGAGACACGCGGGGATGGGGGTTAAGTGGTAGGTCCAACCATCAATGCTGTCACATGTGGAGGAGCCCGGACTGCGTTCTAACCTTTACCTCCAAAAGATCCGAAAGAATTTCAAAACACGCGGAGGACCACCGGATCGCGAAGAGGACACGCGGAGAACCACCGGATCGCAAAGAGGACACGTGGAGGAGCACGGTTGGTTGAATAGACGATGAAATGAACAGTGCTTTTCCGAAGAACTTCGGAGAAAAACGCCTTATGACGTAAATATATATGTACAAAAATAACACTATACATCATATTTAACATCTTAAAATAATTTTTACAATTTTTAAATCTCCTATATGTCTATAAATATAGTCATGATGACATGCCATCAATAGTTTTTATAAACAAAGAATATATGTCTATGAATATAGACATGACCTCAATAGTTTTTATAAACAAAGGAAACAATGATGATTATAGTTTTTATAAACAAAGAAAACAATGATTATGTTACTTTAAACAACATTTAAAACTATATATATAATGATTAATGACTCTAAATCTTTTTAAAAATATATATATAATGATTAATGACCCTAAATCCTAAGAACGATGAGAACGATTCATATATGTGATGTCCCATCCATATCAACTTTATCTTTATGGTTATTTTTTTTTATATTTTATAAAAAACAAGCTTTGACTAATTTGTAAAATTGAAAAAACAACTTTCCATCCAAAACATGACATTAATTGAAAATGAAAGTCCCAAACTTTTATTATTTTTTCTTGAACTTAGTCCAACCAACCTCTTAATTGGATTCAATGGAACCAGAATTCCTAAGTCATTTTCTCGATTCGAAGTACTTAATGCTTCTATTTTATGTTTCTTTCAACGAAAGCCTTTTCATAGTTGGACAAATAAAAGTGGAGACACCGGAATAATCAACGAAAATATTCTTGTTTTTGTCGTACCTTTTCTAAACAAAACAATCACATTTGGCACAAGTTGTCAATGTAGCTTCCTTCCAATTGTTCTAGAAGTTGTCAATATAGCTTCCTTCCAATTGTTTCTTAATTCCTAATAGGGATTTAGCATTCTATTTATAATTAATTTAAAATTATTGGTTTTAATTAAAAATATCAATGAAAGATCATTATATATATATATATATATAGCAGTTCAGAGCACTAAGAGACATGCATTTTCAAGAATTGCTCGAGGGTTCCATTGTCCATGAAGTTTTGTTGATCTATTTTGATTGATAAGACTATGCTTAATATAGTTTATTAGTTGGGATGTCATTACAATATGAGTTCATTTAGGAAGTATAGAAGAACTATGTATTGAGGAATATACTGAAAGTTTTGTTTTTTTTTGTAAAAGTGATCAGTTTGATGGGATATAGTTTGGTAGGTAGTATTGTCTTTTTTGTTTCTCATGTCTGGAAGTTTGAAGGCTGAAGTTGGATAGTTTTGTAAAGACTTTGTTTTCTTTAATTTCTATGAATAATAAGAAAACTATTTTTTCATATATATATATATATATATATATACATATTTCTACTTTATCTAAATAGAATTGGTTTAATGGTTAATGAATAATTATCATTTCTTTTGTGATATATGTAATAAGGGGATACTCTAAACTTACACAACAAATCATTACCTCTCTCACACACATGTATGATATGATGAGAACATTAATTTTTAGTTGGTCAAGGGGCTGGATCTAATGCCAAGGAGCAAGTTTCTCGCCATTATGTAAGGTTCAATTCTTGTGTGGGATTTTTCTAGAGTTATGGGTTCACCCTAAGGTAGTTGTTAAACACATGGTTACTCCATTTAAAAGTTTAGTGGGATGTAGTCTTGTGACAACTTGGAGCACTTGTTTTGATAATAACCCATATACAAATCCTAGAGGGCATGATCCTCCCTTGTGTGGGGTTTGTTGGAAGCAACAATTGTTTTCATTGGATATTTATTGACATAGCTTTTGAACATTTGTAATGATGTTCATAAGGGACCAACAAATGTCATTCTTTACTTAAATATGTAAGAATAAGACATACTATTTCCAAGTTTATCGTCCATAAAAAGACAAATTCATTGAAATTCCATGTTTTCTTATTTACAAAAGATAGATGAACATTTCCAAACACAAAAATATTTTATTGAGTGATTTATGAGATAGTGAAACCATATCCATTTCAAACACAATACTATATGGAATCCTCTAATGTAAAAAAATATGTAATCAAATCACACTCTAAATCCAGATTTGAGATTTTACCCATAAACGTTTCTTTTGTTAATCTCCGTGTCTCATTAAAGATTTTAGAAGTGAAGACTTGTAAAGTGAAAAGTGAAAGTTTCAATCATGTCTACATGGAGCGAGATTGTGAGCCTGGTCAATTGTCAAAATTGGGCTTGAACTTAGCATAAGGTGAGTGGAATGTTACACAGGAAGAAAATGGGTAAAACAAAGAATATATCTATAATTTTTTCTAATGATGCTGTAGCTATTTATTGTTCAGTTATATGGTAGTATTGAACCTTGTTTGTTGATGATATTAGTATGAGTTTTATATCGTTGTAATCACATATAATACTTTTGGAAGGTATCTTATCATAAGGTTTGCAGGTAATTATGTTTTTCCATGTTCATGTTGATAAGACTATTAAAGTATGGTGTAAAAGTTTTTTTTATGTAGCCTCATGATGCCAAGACTGTAAGAGTAAGTTTTTTCTTTTAATTAAAAGGTCTGCTGGTAGTGATTCGAAACTATATTTCTTGTTGATCAATGAATTTGAGATGTAAAGAGTCTAAGAATCGGGACTGATTTTCATGTTGATCAATCAATTTGAGATGTAACCAGTCTAAGAATGGGAACTGTATTTCCTATTGATCAATGAATTTGAGATGTAAAGAGTTTAAGAAATTTACGATATTGGACAACTTAAAAAATATTTAAATCTCGAGAATGTCGGGAGGCATATAAATAGTGCAAACTTTTGTTTTTTATTAATAAAAGGTTTACAATTTTTTTTTGAAAAAAAAGTGAAAACTAAAAAATATTGTTGGGATTTCTTAAAATGAAAAGAGAAGAGTATTTTATCTATGCCTTGTCAATAGCCCTTTTATATTCATTGTTAACGATCACTAGCAAGGGACCACATACCAACATATTCATAATACAACCTATCTACTTATATATTAAAAAATATGATTGTTATGCTTTTCTTACAAAATCGTTCCTAACTAATGATATGTTCAACCTTAACATTGATCTTTCATGATCATGATTCAGTAACCCAAGTGGACATTAATGTTGAAAATGACTTAAATCCATGTAATTGTTCTCTCTCTCTCACCAAAATTGTTTTACATTATAGCGAGTTGGTGTTATTGGAGTTATGTATCTTTAAAGATAAAAGCATCAAAATTTATATTGTTAGGTGAATATATATATATATATATATATATATGGAAAAATAGATAAGCGCAAAGACAACATAAATAAATGCATAAACAATTTGACATTACACCATAAAAAAGGGTTGCATTGCAATTTGATACTTGTTGAGGGAATGAAACATGCATAAGCAAAATCAAATTTCCATTCATGCATTCATTATCAAAAGCATATTTTCTTTTCATTTATTACAATGGAAAGAAAATGATACTATATCTATGTCATTGTCACTATCCCTTTTATACTCATTACTAGTGGTCACTTGTAAGGGACCACATAACAACATATTTATAATACAACCCATTTACTTATGTGAACAAAAATACAATAATATTTTTTTCAAAATCATACCTAATTAATGATATACTTGGACCTTAATATTGATCTTTTATGGTCATGACTCAATGATCAAGTGGACTTTAATGCTGAAAATGGCTTAAACCCATATAATTTTCCTTTCTCTGACCAATATGGTTTTACAATATAGCAAGCTGTTGTTATTGGAGTGATGTTCCTTTCAAGATAAAAGTATCAAAAATTTATATTGTTTGGTGAAAACATTATATAAACATAAGAGATAATAGACAAAACAAATAAGCACATAGATAACAAATATAAATGCATAAACAATTTGATGCTATTACATAAAACAAGGCCACATTGCAATGAGACACTAGTTTAATGAATGAAACATGCATAAGAAAATTTTGCAAAATCAGATTGTCATTCATGCATTCATTGCCAAAATTAGATTGTCTTTTCATTTATTAAAATGAAAATAAAATGCTACTATATCTATGTCATTGTTAGTATCCGTCTTATACTTATTACTAGTAATCACTAGCAAGGGACCACATAACAACATATTCATTACTAGTAATCACTAACAAGGGACCACATAACAACATATTCATTACTAGTAATCACTAACAAGGGACCACATAACAACATATTCATTTTTTTCCCTGGAAAGAAAAGCACAGTCCAAAATTTTATATTGAAAATTATGAACCATATTGTTTATATACAACCTACTCATAATACAACCATAACAACATATTCATAATACAACCCATCTACTTTTGTGAAAAAATACAAATTTTCCACTTTTCTTACAAAATCATACCTAACTACTGATATACTTAACCTTAACATTGAGATTTAATGGCATGATTTAGTAACCCAAGTGGAATTTAATGTTTAAAATGGCTTAAATCTATATATTTATCCTCCATTTCACCAAATTATTTTACTTTATAGAAAACTGTTTATTATTGGAGTGGCGCTTCTTCAAAGATAATTTATATTGTTTGATGAAAAAACTATATGAACATAAGAGATAATAGACGTAACAAATAATTGCATAGACAACTGTATAAACAAGTTGATGTTACAACATATAACAAGGCCACATTGTAATGGGATATGGGTTGAGTGAATGAAACATGCATAAGAAAATGTTTCAAAATCATATTGTCATTCATGCATTCATTTATAATGCATAAGAAAATATTACAAAACCTAGTTATTATTCATGCATTCATTTAAAATATCAATGAAAGAAAGCGTAGGAAAAGGAGGCTACAACAAGCCTACACAAAATAAAGTTGGCATGATTTGGGTTCTATGCATGAAAACCACTATCTAAGCAAACATACATGAATTTAATTTTTTACGAACTAATATGGGAAATTTGGAAAGTACAAGTTGAAAACTACCTTTAGACTTTATTGGTATAATTATAATGGGGAATTTGGTTCTCCATTCTAAGCAACCTCAGATTCCTAATATAATTTATTAGCCATCCTCACTAATCATAATAATTACTATGGATTGAAATTATTTGCATGTTTTAGTGAACTTAAGATTGCGATTACGGTGATATTTTTATATTGTGTTGATTACATGCACACAGGGGATTCACTTGTTGACCAATATCCTAGCACGTTAGTTCATATTGTGGATTTTAAATTTCTTAAAAATCATGCCAATATATTTCAGGTATTGGGGGGGATGAGGGGTTTAGGGTGGGAGGTTAGGGAGGTTTATAAGGATTAGGGTATAAAAAATGGTGGTGGGGATGTTTCAGATATTGGGAGAGGGTTTCAAAAAAATTAGTTTGGACAAATATCTACAGAAATTAAGGGTATTCTTTAATACTCCATGATTGCACGTGCTATGTGAGAGGTTCATTGAGTGAAGCCCTCGTGTACATGCCACACTTGTATTTTCATGTAGACTTTTTGGTGTTATGACAAAGAAAAACCTTTTTAGAGTTACACAAAAGGTAGTTGTCCCATTCAAAGTAGAGTGAAAACCAAATATTGACTATATGTAAATTTGCATAATTGTAATCAATCAAACAATGGGTAAATACACATGTTGTAAATGTCAAGGATCAAACCCTATGTATATGGACACTCTAACTTGACATTGAATCTCATTATGTGCAACATCTTCAAGTGTTACCCTTCTCAACATTGAAACATGTATTGATAAGAACATAACATCATACACATGGCATATTCTTAGTGTTTCTCATTAGAAGTGTTAGCATACCAATTTTAACTCTTTTCCATAAAATCTAAGAACAAAACATGTTGGATTCAAAGTCCGCTCTATTCATGACAATTGTTCATACTTTGCATACAAATAGAGGAGCATATGGTTGTTACGAGTATTCAATTTTGGTTGCCCACAAGTATGAAAGATGGGGTGAATGGGACCATCTTCCAAGGAAGAGAAAACTTATCAAGCAAATGTCCAAGTTACATCTATTAAATCTTCTAAACAAGGAATGATTTTTCCCCCATAGTAATAGGTTCAACTTCGAATGGTTTTGTTTCACCACTTTGATAGGATAATTGGTAGGCAAACAAGCTATCAATAGTAAGGGAAATACTATTAGTATAGAAAAATTCTTTACACGACATTCTTGTGGTAGATTCAAAATGGAGGAAACCCTCATTGAGGATGGATTTAGTTACTAGATTAAGTTATGTTTGTAGTATATATAATAATCTTAGGAGAAGAAGAAATCTAATTGATTTCCCATCCCCTTCCATTCATCGAATTTGATTCAAGCACTTGAGAAAATCAATAACAAAATATAGAATTTTGATGATGCACACTGATGAGTTGACTTGCCTTCAAAGAAATACTTCATAGATTTAGAAACTTTGTGATTGTAATTATTTTGGAGTTTATATATATAGTAATAGGGGACTTAATATATAGCCAAGAGGTTACAAATTTCTTTAGCAGGAAGTTGGAGATAGTGAAATGATTCAATGTCTAGTTCTGCATAGTAATTAGAAGTCAATCCTACTCACAAAGGATAATTGCCTTGTGATTGCATTACACAATGCCATTAAATCTACCATAATGATCAACATTAGATGTCAAAGGAAGGACTATGTATCCTCATTGGAAAATTAATGTAAGTGTTGAGCTAAGAACAACCTCCCCTCTTCAAACTTTGGAATTTTTTTATGAATGACATGTCTTCTACTTGAAAAGGAGCCCATACATTTTTTATTTATTGAGGTATTATGATCTTCCTAATTGCTTTATTGTATGATTGATCTTTCATAATTTTATTTTGGATTGAATATCCCATATCTTTTCATTTTGAGCTAATTATTGATTACACTACTTGTTTGATTGATCTTTCATACTTTATTTTGTATTGAATATCCCATATCTTTTCATTTTGAGCTAATGATTGATTACACTATCAGTTGATGAGTTGGATTCATTTTCATTTTCATTCTCTTTTAATCCTTTTTCACTTGATGAACAACGAAGCTTGAAATTCCTTATAATTTCTTAGTCTTCGCATGATGAACTTTTTTTACTAGTATGACAAATCCTTAAAACTTGTTTTTATTATTATTTTGAATCTTAACTAGATTTTTTTCTTGACTAAGTTTTCACAAGGATAAATTTTTGAAATAACGACTTATCACACTCATAAGATATTATTTACGATGTATCGCTTCAAATAATTTTATAACCTTTCAACAAAGACATTGCAAGTGGGGGATTTTGGAGTTTGGACTTAGATAGATGGAATCATGTGGAAGTAAACTTTTAATTAGGCAACATGTTGCATTGAAGAAGAAGAAATCCTTACAATTTATCCCATTGACCATTTTTAAAACGTTTTGAGATCATAGCAATAGAAAATTTCAAACCATGTGATGTATTGCATCATTGCATAATAAAATTCTTGAAAGTGTGTGACAAAGGATAAGAAACTAAAGTGTTGGAGCCCTTGCATGACATAATTTTTTCAGGTCGTTACACAATGCCTCCTCCAAACATTTTGCGTGACAGAGTACCCATCTCATGATTTTACAAGTCAAAGTGGTATACAATAAATGTGTGACAAAGGAAAAGAAGCTAAGCATCAAAGCCTATGTAATATATAAAAGTTTTAAGTTGTTAGACATCAACTCCTACTAATTTTTGGTGTGATATGGAACGTATTTCATTTTTGTGCAAAGAAAAAAAGGGTGCAATACATAGTGAAAAAGGTAAAGTGCCACTACTATAAGTTGGGCCACGCCAAATTAAAGGCTATAAAACTACCTATTTCTCTATCCTTGACACTTATATTTCAATTGGGAAATCGAGAGCTAAAAATACTTCCATTGAGGACTTGCAACTTGGAGAAAGACTAATCCATCGAAACGACCATTAGCCATTGATTTGTGAGGATTATGATAAGGATCATAGCTGGACTAAATAACAAGAAAAAATGGTGTATGAAGTATCCTCATTATATGAATGTGAAATAACTTGTTCTAGGATGCAATAAGCTGACACATATAGTAGCACCAAAGTAGAGACATCATATAAATGGGTTGAAATATACTAGATATTCAAACACGAGCATTACCTAGCCACCCCAAAATAAGATATTGATGATTTGGGAATTTATCAGAACATAAGGGAATTAGGTCTCCATAGAGTAGCAACTATACCAACTATTTTACCATGTGTTGAAGGCATTTCATGGTTGCTTATGAATTTTGACATAAAAAGCAGACTAATTAGGAGTATAGATTAAAGACAAATGACTTCCTTCTAACCATCCTCTCTTGATGTTTATTATAAGTTCCCAATCCCAGTTGTTCATTTGACCAAGGAATGGATTACTACAATAAATATAGATGATCATATGCTCTTAAATAAATGGTGGGTAAAGGGAAAAGTTTCAAGTATAGAGATATTGGCTTATATCCTATAGAGTATCTAAAGAAACCCTACCAAATGGTTGCAACATTGATTGGAAATTTGTATGGGAAAATGACGCCTCACAATTTCAAGAATCCCGAGTGCCTCTATTGCAATAAGTAACTTCACTAGACACCAATTTTAATTGGGGAGCTATTATGTCTGCAATTTGAAGCAAGCTATTTTTGTCACAAGAGATACAATCCTAAGACAACCCTCATAAATCTTCATCTTCATATATTTTAGATTTTGTGTGTCTGCAAATAATTTTCCAAGAATGGGATGCAAGTGGCTCTTGATAGATGCACTTATCCATGTATATTGATAATAGTATGGGAATACAATATGTCAGTAGCTATGGGAAAATTTATGATGAATTCATTAGGCCACTGTATACAATAATCTATAATAAACCAACAAAGTGTATGCCAAATAAAGAAGTATAGGCATTAATTGCTCTAGAATAGATTATTTACTTAAATTTGAGGAGAAGTTGACGAAAAATATTGTTAATCTCATAAAAAATTCAAAGGATACTCCCTATACAGGCGATGCTGTGTTCTAGGATACTTAGCATGATAAAGATAATGTCCATGTTGAGAAACATTCCATGAATAAGAATATTCCAAGAGCAAATGATTCTAGTAATGAGAAAGTTTGATGGCAATGATCCAACAACATGGATATTCTAGATGGAGCAATTCATAGAAAGTTTGATGGCAATGATCCAATAACATGGATATTCCAGATGGAGCAATTCATTGATATACACCAGGTTCCAACTTTACAAAAGGTAACTATTGCATCATTATATTTAGAGCCTAATTATTTTGTGTGGTACCAATTGCTTTCTGACCATAAAAAAGACTTTATTATATCTTGGTCTATGTTCACAGAAGAATTTATTGCACATTATGGGGATATTAATATCAACACCTTCTTTACCCAATTGGTAAATCTAAAACAAAAGGTCCAGTTACAAAGAACATCAAGCAGTTTTAGAAGCTAAGTCTCATAGTGAAGAATATTTCAGAAGATAAATTGTTGGATCTCTTAATTGGAACCTTGAAGGATAACATTCAACATGAGGTGCGTCTCCTCGAACGACCATCCTTGGAGAAGGATTGCATGATGGCAAGGAAGGTTGAAAGAAAAAATATGATTATGGATACTAAAATACCACTTACAACACATAGAAAGAGAATTATGTTCCTTCTTCTTACCCACCTTAGAGGCTAATACCTGAACAATTGGAGGAAACACGAGCAAAAAGTCTATGTTTTAATTGTGACAACAAGTATAGTAAGAGACATAAGTGTGGAGAAAGTAAACTATTCCACATAGGTTGTGAAGAGGAAGAACCATAAGAAGGTGACAAAATATAAGTGATTACTCCCACCATATCTTGTCATGTGTTGGCTAGAATTAACACTCCTCAAACTCTAAAGATTGAAGGATATATCAGAAAGAAAAATTTAACAATGTTGATTGATTCTAGTAGTACTCATAATTTCATTCACTGTAAATTAGAAAAAGATATGAATTGCTTTTTATACCCAACGCCATAATTTCAAGTAATGATTGCAGATGGAGGAACTATCAATTGTTCATGGAAATTCCATAATATCAATATTACTATGGGGGAATATGTATTGAATATTCCCATGACCGTTATCCAAATGAGCGACATTGATGTTGTCTTAGGGGTTCAATGGTTACAATCATTGGGAACATTGGATTTTGATTTTTATAAGTGTTTCATGAAATTTTCTCGAGAATCAAACAAATTTGAGTTAAAGGGCATCACAGGGAAACCAAGCAAGTTGATCAACTCTAATGGTATGACAAAATTATTTAAAAAATACAACAAAGTGCAATTGCTCAATTATGCTCACTAGATGTTCAAACCTCTAACGATTTTATTTCCCCAAATCTTGAGTGGGTCCTTAATAAGGATTCCAAGGCACTTAAAGATATTCCAAAAAGTCTTCCAACTATTCAAGATTTGAACCATGCTATTCACTTAATTCTAGGAAGTGTTCCTTCTAACAACAGACCTTACAGATACCCCTATATCCATAGGAATGAAATGGATCACGTGTTTGAAGAAATGTTATAAGCTAACATAATTAGGGCTAGCCAATGTTCCTACTATGCACTAATGGTAATGGTACACAAGAATTATGGCTCATATTTCATATTTCTTTCTCACCCTTTCAATGCAAGTACCCTAGATGTGGCCTTCAATGAAAGAGTGCAGAAGTTACATGGAAACTTGAATATTATTGTAAGAAATATACATCCAATTTTCATTGGAAAATTTTGGACTAAATTATCTTCTTGTTTGAGTACCCAGTTGGTTCACAACTCATCTTCTCATCCTCAATCTGATAGGAAAACTGAGATAGTGAACAATGTTTGGAAGGCTATCTTCGTTGTTTTGTAGTTGATAAACAAACAAAGTGGGTGAAATGGTTGTACCTTACTTATTTCCATACATCATTAAAAATGTATCAGTTTATGGAACTTTATGGGTACCAACCAGCTCCATCTATCACATCTTCTTGAAAAGGAAAATACACATTTCAAGCGGCGGCATATCACATAGAGCAACAATAAAAAGTTCTCCAAATACTGAAGATGTCAAAAAATAGAATGAAACAATAGGCATATCAACATTGCAATCAAAGGAGTTTTGATGAAGTAAAAATCCTATGGGCTATTACTGACTAAGTTATCAAGTGGAAGAACTTACGAGTTGTAGATTCGAAATGGGAAGACGAGTCCTTCATACAGATGCATCCACAACTAACCAAGTGTAGAGGACAATGCTTGTTCGAAGGTGAGGGGCATGTTAAGCGCTAAATGTTGGGTACATTCCCCCCTTATAGTATGGCACACTATACTAGTCTTGATGTAGGCCTTGGTCTATTAGTAATAATTGTTATTAGTGTTATTATATTAGTTACGTCAACTGGGGTCCATTAGTTGTAATTGTACCTCTTTGTCTCTTATATATAGGAAGGAGACCTTTTCATTTGAAGCATATTATATTGTCTTGTCTTATGTACTTAGTACATTGTATAAGGAGGTTTACCCCTCAAAGAGGATTTCTATTCATCTATATTCTTGATTATTAAGGTGTGGAATACTTTCTTCTGGTCTATTTTTGCTCTTTTTATGCTATTTTTGGGACTTGGTTGCATAACACGCTCTCTATTTACTAGGCATGTTTTTCTATAGTTGGTTGTTTTAATTAGACTACCTCAAGTTGTAATACCCTAATCGAAAAACCTCATTGTTCATTGAGATCGAGATGTAATATTCTATGTATTCATTAATTAAAATCCAAAACCATTGTAATGGGGATGAACAAGAAGAGATGGGGGCCAAGATTACATGGGTGAGGAAGAAAGGGGGTTTATATATGGCTTAGGGGATTTTTCATGGGACCTTGGCCTAACCCTTTAATACCTTAAATTATGGAAATTAAGTTCTAACATAATTTGTGATGCTAATCCATAATTAATGTGTTAATTGAGGATTAGGTGCATGGAGAAGACGTGAGTTCCCTTGAGATACCACATGGAAGTGGATTTCAATGAAAATAAGAGAAGGCATGCAAGAGGAAGGGACACTTTTTCCCATTAGAGAGCGGGGGTGAAGTTTGAATTGGGGAAACATGAGAACAATAAACCAAGGGAAGAGTGTGAGCCTGTGAATGCTAGTCGAATTTACCCATGGAAGCCCGTTCACATGTATCAAGGATGTTGTCAAAGAGATTAATTTTGTCATTACCTGAGAGAGTAAATCCTTATGGAATATTAGTCCCAACTCAAGCGTGGTTGCTATGTTGAGAGATAGTATGACCATAACTACCATATAGTTGGGTGGAATTTATGCCTGTTGCATCCAGTTGGAGTCATTTAAGATAAGTAATATTTTCCTTTGAAGTCCTGTGTAGTTATGGTTGAACTATGCTACCGATATATATATATATATATATATATATATATATATATATGGATGGGCCCTCGCATGAAGTTAAGGGACCCTTTAGATGCAGTCTTAGATTCGCAAAACACATGATAGTTTAGTTAATAAAAAACACATGAGCATTTCTTTGAACTCGGCATGGGCAGGACTGAGCCTTCCATGTCATTAAACACGCAGGATAGGAAACAATAACGCTTGCATGTTATGTATATCTATAACACTCTAACATTATAGAAATGGATAACATGTGAGCTTTATGTATTTATATAACACTCGAGCATTATAGATATACGTAATATGTGTGCATTATGTATCTCTATAACACTCGAGCGTTATATAAATACATAACTCTCGAGAACTAACTTAGGATGATATCCATTAACATGTTTTTTCCAAACATGATGTCCATAGGTTGGGATATTTTCCCTAGCATAAAGGTTAGAGGTTGACTTTATGCCCCCGAGCTTTGATTTATTCGAATATGTTTTTTCTTCACAGGATTAACCTTATGGTTACTAATGGGAAAATGTTCAACATAAATGGAGGAAAAAGAAAAATTAAATGGCACAGACGAATGAAAAGAATGTTCAAGCATTAAATACTGTGGAAGAATCAACTTAATGGGAGGGGGATTTGTTGAGCTAGAGGAATGTTGGACCATGGATGAGATCATGTTCATCGTGGAATTTTGTGATGGGGGATCAAGTGTTGGAAGGAATCCCATTAGTGATGAGTCCTTGAGGAGTCCTACCTCCACACTCTCATAGCTAGGAGAGGTCTACCGTCATAGAGAGACATTATTTGTAGGATGCGATTTAGTGTCAAGTGTACAGAAGTATAGTTGTTAATTGGTGACAATTTTACCCTAGTGGGTAAACTGTACTATGCGGAACACTGAGAATGCAACTACAGTCATAGCATAGAACTAGTTTCATCCAAGTAATAAATTATAGTCTAGGGGTGTGTCAACGTCTTCCACGTGAATGGAAATGGTCTTTCCTCCAAAATCAATGGCCAAGGATTGAAACATTCCATGTGGTTGAAATACACGTCTGTAAAATGATTTTAACGTGGTAAGGGACCGGTTCAATTCAGGAGAGTTGATGGCTCTCCAATAGGATAAATACATAACAGAGGTAGAGGTTCCTTGGTATAAAACAATACGATGGATACTTTTCCCGACAACTTTGGTGATGATTTGAAATGCTATCTGGTGGAAAATACGCGACTTAAATTATTCCAGTTTAAACATGATGATGTTCAATGTTTTTGGGTCAACTGCTTCAATGGAAGATAACAAGTTCTTACGTTGAGTAAGACAATTTTGTAAGACTTCGAGGTTCGACATAGTGCAAGGTGCCTGGTCCAAATCCTCAACAATGTTGTAGTTTTGGGCATCTCATGCATTAGGATTGAATGTCTCCTTTTGAATCATACTTTTGGGTGGGTGTAGTACTACATATAAGGTGGGTTTCTTGATTGACATAGGACCATGATGAGCGTTCATATTGGTAATGGAGGATTTTTAAGTATTACCTTCATTCAATTGTTTGTCTAGAATTGAGTCGTATGTATTTGTTTTGGTGGTTAAATCAACCATCTCGCTATGCATCATGAGAACATGAGCTTCCATAGATGTCTCTTTTTGTGAGGGTGTGTGTTGTTGCACAACCATATGTTGTTGTTGTGGTGGGAAGGGGTCAGCGTTGAGAATTTCCTTGAAGGAAATTTTGAACCTCTTCACGACAAGGACAATCCTTCATGAAGTGGTCATCACTGTACATCAAACATGGATACTTAGCCTTCTGTTTAGGTTTAGAATCTGTTTTTTATTGATTTCCTTTATTCTCTTGCTTGTTTGAAGATATTTTGGATTTACCCTTATTCTTCTCCTTTCCACCGAATTTTTTAGATGAATTAGATTGGATTGAGTTCACTTCAACGGTATGAGCAGGATTGGGTGAATGCGTGGTATTGTTACCATCCTATATCGAATTTGGATTTGAGGCCTACTGGCCTTATGTTTGAGTTGATTGTGTTGCAGGCTCAGTTTGGACAAAACCAATTATGTTGTTGGCATGTGATCCTGAAGTAGGCCTGGCTGGTTTGGTTGTGGGACTTTGAGCGTTAGGAATTTGTCATATAGTGTGCCAGATTGGGAATAGACTAAGTTTAAAGATTGGGCATGTGCAATCATTTGTTATTTAGCAATAAATCCACCCATAGATACATATCTGGCTATAATAGGCAATAATGATTTCGTAAACCAATCAACAAGTAATTGGTCCGAAATAGGAGCGTTAATTAATTAACCCGCGCCTCCTTATCCATTCATGGATATGATAAAAAATATGGGCGGAGGTATATTTTCGGAGTGAGGTTAAGAGGTATATTCATGTTTCATAGGGGATCAGTAATTGAAAATGCACCAGGAAGGCCAAGATAATCCATTAAAGAGTTTGAGGAACACCACAGGCGGTATGTCATCATGTGTTTTTTTGTATATTCACCAGGTTTGACATCAAACTTAAGAATGTATAATGGAAACTTGATAGGAATAGGATCATTTGTCAAATGTGACAAAGCTGGAAGATCTAAGGTAGAAAGAACCGGTAACTATCAGTTTGGCTACGAATACTGGTAATATTGATATGGCATTTGAGTACTAGTAGGACCATAAATTGATCGATGGAAAGGTGCGGCCATATGTGGTGGTGGTTCTCTCATAGGGGTTGGATATATATGTGGTGGAGGTCCTCTAGGTGGTCCTCCAAGTGGTCCTCTAGGATATCCTCCAAGTGGTGGGGGTGGATGTGGGACATATATAGTGGGTCCGCGAGTGCTATTCTTGGTGTATTGCAATGAAAAGATGCCCAATAGGTTAACTTGGTTGGTTTCAGGATCATGGAAGGGTATCCCGATATACACAAGGTACGTGAGAGCTCAAATCTGTATTAGTGTTTTCTAATGCACAACCGTTTGAAAGGGGCCTTCCTATATACCGTCAAGTATGTGAAAGAATCTTTCTATATATCGTTAAGTACATGAAAGGCCATTCTATATACCGATTGGTATGCGGAAGAACCACGTAGTCCCTAGGATGCAGTGCATGCAAAGTAACGACAACTCCTATGTTTTGAGTCGTCAAAACACATCTCTATCCTATCACTCAAGTTACTAAAGAGTTTGACGTAGCTAGCGCTTAATTTTATCTTATATGGTTACGTGGACCAATGGAGTGTGGACTCATCCCAATATCATGCACCTACTAAATGATATGCAAGTGTTTTCTTTCAATGAGATCTATTTACAGGAATGAGAGAGATCTTTCTTTTCTTATTAATATAAAAACTAAAATAAACAGCCACTTTTTCCCTTTTATTTTCAAGTAAAAGCCAAAAGATAATAAAAAAAATCTTTCTATCAACCCAATCAACCAAAAAGTTCAACACCAAAACAAACATTTTTTTTCTTGTTTTTCCTTTTTTCAAAGAAGCCTAAATCTACCAGCAAAAGAAAAATACGAACTTCTTTCTATTCCAAAATGCCTTATTTTTTAACTAGGAAACAAAGGATCTAAAGCTTCATTCAAAAGAATCTAAGAATAATTTGTTCACTTTGTCCTAACTCAAAACACATGAGATCAACAACTTTGCGATCTTTAAAGCTAAGGAAGTTCACAAGAAAGAAAATCACCCAAAGCAGTCAATTTCAAGTTTCAATCAACTCAAACCAAACTCACACCAACGAATTTTTGACAACAACACACTTTGAAAGACCTAAGAACTAAAGCAAAGAAAATAAGAGGATTCTAAAGAGACACAAGACCAAATTCCAGTGTAAGGGATCTGAATCTCCCATGACAACCCAGGCCACCACTTGAATACCTAGGAATCGCTACGAAACCAAGCCAATATTCAAATCTCAAGAAAACTAAGTGGAGGAGGTAAACAACAAATTTGGATAAAACAGAGATTGAGACAAACCAAAAGGAGGTCTCAGAGAAGCACCTAATCCAACCTTAAGAGGGGATTTTGTTCCTACTGCAAAATTTTGCAAGGCGATCCGGTATTCTACGTAACATAGTGTGCCTATGAAGGTCGATGCGATTGTTAGTGGCACCTAGGTGTGTCGATGACGCTCTGTTTATGAAGAAAGAGAGCGTCAATGACAACATGGAGAATTTTTTTGAAAAGACAAAAACAAAAGGGCCCCAACCTCAAAGGATTTTGATGAACCTTAGGCTCCAAAGTTAATATGGATGATACAGTGACTAAAAAACAACAAAATGTCAACAAACAAGACAAGACAAGGGACAATAACAAAATCTAGAGGAATCCCAAGGAAAAGCAAGGGAGATCTAGGTTCTCCCCAACGGAATCACCAATTTTGTTAAAGGATAAGTCCCAATTGTGGACACAACTGGACCTCCTAGTTTGGATGAATCAAGTCTAGAACAAAATGGACAATACATGCACACCTTCACCTAGATCAGTCAAATGTTAACAAGACATGAAGTAGAGAAGACTCACCTTTGACAAGTAGGTCGTCCTCACTACCCTTGTGCTGCTGCAATCGAACTTCATGTATGAAATGACCTATGATAGATCGAACACAAACAAATGACAAGTGGATTGAACTAGAAGTAATATAATTGATCCAAGCAAATGACCAAGGAGATCTACAATAAACAACAATGGAAATCAATTTATGGGAAGGAAATGCATCATTGTATTAAATATAGTGGAAGGAATATAAAACCATAAACTTCCTTGATGTCGTAGTCTCATTCCGATAGGTTTCTCCTATTCCAACATGTCAACCTTGCCTTGAAAGGAAGCACATCAAGAGTCTAACACTTTTGGAAAACTACTCCAACATTTACTTGTTCTCAATTCATCCTTCTCCCACCCATGACGAAGGCCTTCATTTATAGGAAAATGAAGACAATGGAGTGATGAGAAGATTAAGGAATGTGGATGAGATATTATCCCAACAGTTGTGGAGTTCGAGCCATATCTAGGGAAATAGGAAGGAAAAGCTATCCAATGAGATTCCATTATGGAAGCTTTTCGAAAACTTTTTTTTTCCCGTACATAGGTCAACGTGTCATGTTAGTGGAGCAAGGTGCGTCTCAATAGGGAGACACACTTTGTTGTAGAGGCAAGACGTGCCATAAGCGCAGGTTGCAGTGGGGCAAGATGCGTTGAGAAATTTGTTCTGGACATTGCTAGGAGAGCAAGGCACGTCTAAGTTGCTAAGAAGATTACTTTGCAGAGAAAGAAAAACAAGTAATCATTCTTTGTGGCAAAGTCTTCAGGGATTGTGGCGACATGAGGCTACAAGGTTTGTGATGCTGACGAAAATTCCATGTAACACAACCTTATATGATTATAGATTTTTTCTTGCTATCATCACTAAAATCGCAAGATACAATTTTAATTAAATTTCAAAATTTCATTTTTTAAATTCTATTTTTGAATATATGAATGGATTCAACCCCTTAATTACCCCTATTACACATGGATTGTGAAATCTTAACAACTATATATGCTATTCCAACAACTCTTATGTAACTAGATTTTTGATAAAAATGATTGCAAAAATGTTTAAATTTTAATATCTTTAAACTACTACCTATTTTTAATTATCAAATAATATTTGAAATAAAAAACATTAATCAATTCACAAAATATATTCCATAGAAAAATAAAATAATTAATTACTTAAAAAAATAGGATAGTTACTCAAAAGAAATATATGACATAGAAAAATAAAATAATTAAATGCTTGGAAAAATAGGATAGTTACTCAATAAAATATATTTATTTAAAATGTTTCTAAATCACACATAAACCAAAAAGAAAAAGAAGAAGAAAATTAAAACAATTATAATATGTTTTAAAAATTTTGGTTTATCCAAATTTATAGAAATTTTTAATATCTTTTAAAATTTTAATTAAAAAAAAGTTAATATGATGTCAAGAAGTAGTTGTTTTACATATTTGTATTTGTCATTCTTTTGGGTAACTCTATGTAACATTTGTATGAATATTAAAGTGGTCAACAATGGAGAGGATGGATTTTTTTCTTTTTTCTTAATATATATTATTCATTATAAATTAAGATACTGTTTATATTCTTAAAATATGTTATAATAAAACAAACCATCTATTTGACTATTTACATAGTCTTGAATATTTTTTCCATAGGAAAAAAATTATTATATATATTATTTAGTATAAATTAAGCTAATGTTTACACTTTCAAAATATGTTATAACTCTACATATAATAAAATTGACCATCTATTTGACTATTTACATAATTAAAAAAAAACAAAGTTTCTATATTTACATTCTGTTACCCAAAGATCATCAACTCTTTTACCACATACAACTACCAACCGGAATAAAAAAGCTCTTAAAAAAACCCTATAAATTACCAAGGGGTTCTTGCTTTCTTCATATAAAATGTAGTCCTTCATCCAAAATCAAAAGAGGATAAACCAAAACCTCTTTTTAAAGCATGTCTGCCTTAACTATATATTCATAATAAATATGCTAAACATCGATATCTTCAAAAGCCTCCTGAAGCTGACTAACTATTCTCTGTCACCATCCAATGTTAAACACAAACAGAGCTGCTACATATGTCAATCGCCTCATACATATGTAGGTGTGAAGATTTTTCAATTCCAATAGTATTATACAAAATGAATAGAGATTTATAAGTATATTCAAAATATATTTTTAATAATTAATATTTTAACTGGGTTTTTATTAATCAGCGTAGATCCAAATCTTAGGTTTTATTAAGCGTCGAGAGGGATCAAATCTCTCTCGAGGTGCAAACCTCTTCTTAGGTATTCATTGATTTGATTCAAACCAAAAAACACATCTTTTTATTTAAGGTCCACATATAATATTTTTATTATTAATATTTAATATTATTATTATTTTTTTTAGAAGGAAAAAATTCCTGTCCTTGATATTCATTAAATAGAATCAAAGGGCATCTGATGTGCCATCCCTGACCAAGGGTTACAATCATGCAAGGTCGTGGAGAGAGTTCCATTCTACTGTACACCAATAACAAGTCTAAACTCAACAGAGTTGCCAAGGGGGAGATCATAGTACATTCCCATCAAATACATAATTCCATTCAGAGATGAAAGGAGAAAATTGTCCCTCTAAACCATCTCAACCGTGAACATAAGAGCGCAAAACATATAACATTAATATTATTTATGCCAACATATATATATATATATATATTGTTAGGAACAGACATTACAACATTTCCTCATACATGGTTTTAAAACCATATGCAAGGCACTTCTACAACGATGGGTTCCACATTTTTTTTACGGATAATAAAATTTTTACTTTTGTATTGTTTTGTTAGGTAGGAAGATTACAACATCTCCCCCATATTAGATTGTTTTTCTAGCCAACATTTATTTTGGTTTATAATTAAAAAAATTATTTTTTATTAATGAAAGTAACGTTACATAACATTACAAAATCTCCCCCATATTGGGCTGTAAAACGCCTCTCGACGCAATGAAAATATATTTTTATAAATTTTTATATTATTTTTATAATTTAAAATAGTTTAAATTTTAAATTTTTTTTTTAAATTTTATATTAATAATAAAGTTTATTATATAAAAATATATAAATTTTAACATCTTATAAATTTTAGGTTATTAAAGATCTATATGGTTAAATAGTTAATATAATGATTAATTAGAATAATCGATTTGAATTTTAAACCATCTCATTTCAAAATGGAGACCACTAAAATGTCATAAATTCAAAGTTGGTAAAGCGAGATGCCTCTATAATTATGATCACAGTCTTATGTATTCATGTTCCTTAAAGAGGCAACATTATTTTTTATTTCAAAATGGAGACCACTAAAATGTCATAAATTCAAATTTGGTAAAGAGAGATGCCACTATAATTATGAGCAGTCTTATGTATTCATGTTCCTTAAAGAGGCAACATTATTTTTTATTTATGTGTTTTTAATTTGTTTAAACAAGTTTGATGCAATGGTGAATTTTTATTTGGTTGAAAGGTTAATCCAATGGGACTAAGGAGTTTTTTTTAAGATAAAGTTCAATTTCATGTCAAACAACCATTATCTTATAAATGTACATGAATTTAATTTGTTAAAGATTATTGTGGAAAATTTGGAACATTTATGTTTTACATAGCTTTTAGATTTTGTTTGTATATTTTGTCAAGGGGAATTTGGATCTCCAATTTAAGCAAATTCTTGGTTGAGTTTGTTAGTTACCTTCACCAATCCTAATTACTTTGGCTTGAAAATATTTGTATATTTTAATGATGAAGATTGGATTGTGATTGCAACAACATTTTATAGCGTGTTGATTACACATTACACTTGTATTTACATGTAGAATTTTCGGTGTGATGATAAAAAAAACCTTTTTGAACTTGCACGAAAAGTTGTTGTTCATTTCAAGGTCGATAATGCTCAAAGAGCCTTACCGAAGAAAACCATCAACAAACCCATATATATCATAGCATCTCGCATGCTTATTCACTTGGTCAAAGAGCCTTTCTATAGTTTTAGAATAGGTCCACATTAAACTAACTCTCAAATAGAAAACAATAAATTATGATGCACACAACATGAAGCAACTAATTTAAATGAACGAATCTTGAAGCAACTAATATAATCAACTTTTAGTTATTTTCCTCGAAGAATGTGTTCTCAAGAGAGAGTGCACCTTCCTAGATGAGTGAGATATTGTTAGTGAGTTCTCAATCTTGGGAGATGCACATATGTTCCTTATCAGTTCCTCTCGGTTTAACTTGAAAGTGTCCCCACTTTCATGTTGAAGTAGCGAATGTTGTAGTAGGTTCATATGGCCTGTTGCAGATGGTTGTGGATGACGAGAGAGAAAATATGCAAAAAGAAATATGGAATATTGAATGTGAAACAAGGGTGGGGGAATAGAGAAATAATTGATGCTAAACTAAAAATTTAGGAATCCTTGTCGTGAATTGGTGGTGTGACGACAAAGAACATGGGATAGTGGTTTGTAGTGGTCACATCCTAGTTTAGGAATAACACCAGGGAGGTGGAGAAATGACATCTAAATATTTTAAACTGGTATTCCTGTGTTTGTTGTTGGATTTGGAACTACCACTATGGAAGAGATATTGTAAGGACGAATGTATGAAGGAATCCAAGCATCATGGAAGGCATTTTGAAATTTAGAAGGAAGATCATGAATTGAAATCACTACTAGATACCATTATTTTTGTTGTTGTAAATATGCTAGAGTTCTTGTTGTGTTGTGTTCCTTATTGTAGACTAGATGAGGAGCTACAATATTAATATGGGATAAATATCCTATTGTAGTGGTCATAGGTGTTGGATTGCATCAGTATTGCATGGTTGTTGAGAGTAGAAGGGTTAGAGAGACATTGGTAGGTTGATAGAGAACAAAAAAGAGTTGGCGTGCAATGATTTTGTAGTTGTCATTGAGGGGTATGGAAGTGGAGGGGGTGTGTCTATGAAACAAGGAGGAGGATAATGAATATCACTTGAATTAACATTGGAGAGTCTATATGTGGTATAGGGATGCTATGTATGTCAATGACAGTGGAGATATCGTGGTGTGGTGTGGACTCGAGGGGATGTGAGGAAGGCATAAGATAGAATTTTCATGGGGCTGGGTGAAGGATGTGCACATGGATTTAAGGGGGTAGGTTGGGTAGGCAATGTCGGGTGACTAATATTGGTAGTATGAGGTGTTGTACATTTTTGAGGTGGAATATAGAGGATTGAGTACGAGAAAGAAGGTGGTGACAATGAAATTAAGGAAAACCACACCATGGGAGGGATGGGGTTGTTGGAGGAGAAGAGATGACTTGTTGTTGAGGTGGGGTGGGATCAGAGGTAGGAAAGGAAGGGATATTGGGGTAGTGTTCCCACTGACATTCCATAGCATTGGCTTGGATAAAGACCCAGTCGAGGTTGGTTCTCTCAAACAAGGCCATGTCATTGAAAAAAAATACTTAATAAACTGTTATTAAAATTAAGAATAAGTACACCTCTTCAGAGTCTCAAATCTAGAATTCGGTCATGAGTTTGGTGAAGATGTCAATATACTGCTATACACTTTGGCTTTGAGATTGGAAAAATTGGAACCAATACAACGTAACATTATATAGGTACCTAGGAGGATATAAAGGAATGTGTAAATCATGGTAGAAGTGAGATGATGCTCAAAGTGAATTTCCCACCTTGTTAAGGCCACATCTTTTAGATGGAAGTCTACAAGTTTTAGGCATTGATATTTAGTGATGCCTAGACACGGTTTAAAGTTTCCTAGACAGTTTAAAGTAGGTAGTGAGGTTGTAAATCTATGAGTCAAGAATTTCCTTGCATTTGGTCTCCATACATAGATAGAGAAATATGTGTCTAATTGAAAAGGACTGGGAGTTAGAATTTATTTTCAGATGAAATCTATAAGAGATACAGAAAGTTCATGTATTGCATTGGACGATTTGATTTCTCATTAGTTGAATAGAATGCATCACCACAAAGTTAAGGATTAGTGGAGGGATGAGAGAAGGATTGCTTGGATGATTATTGTTGGTGTTGGTGCAACTATCACTCTTGAAATCCGTTGTGGTTAAAAGAATTATGGGATTATAAGAAAATGATTATAGTTGTGATGATGTAAAATACCTTCTCTTGAGTAGAAAAGGAGTGTAATATCCTCTCATATTTTAATGTGATTGAATATCTAGATTTATTTTATGTGATATATCCAGTGCAACTAAAACTAGCAATGTAGATATGTATAATAGTCAATAATACCACTTGGGAAAACATTGCCTATGATATCCACATATGGGGATAGGAACTACTGCAAAATCCACATGTGACCCAAAAAATATTGCTAGAAATGTTATTTCCTCTAAATAATTTCTTGAGGGATACATATTTAAGTTCATGATTGCCTTAGGTGAAAGGGGTAACAAAACACAAAATTAGGTGTTGTAATGGGCGATGACGCACAAGATTAATGGCAGAAACAACACAATATGGCACAAACTAAGAGTATGAAACATTACATAGTACAGGTGAATGAGTTATGGAGTGAGGAAATAATATACCAATGGCTAGGGCTAATGAGAGAGTTCCAAGCATAATACAACCAATGCAAAAGGTAAGGTGGGATTTCAATGGAGAATGGAATAATGATCTAGAGCAACCATAGATTGTGTGACTTACTGATGTGACGACAGAAATAGGTATAAAGTATAGACACGATCATGATGATAATGATGGAAAAGGGAGGATTGCATTGCAAATCATTTTCTAGGCTGAATAGATAGTGCACGATGCCTAGAATTTGATCAAATTGATAGACATCATAGATATACCTTCCTTTTGTTAGTTCACATGCTTGTGTTTTAGGATAATATGGACTTTTATATTCCACCCTTCAAAACCCTACCTTTTTAATGGTGACAAGTAGCTTGAGCAAACCTTAGAGCGTGATACATTAACACCCTTTGTTGAAAATTGAATTAGATTACTATTTTTCCCTATACCAGTAACAGGGCTCAACATTATCACATATTAAATTTTGTGAACAATATTCAAAAAATTGTAGAAGAAGTCTCAATGTTCAAGGTCTTGGAAACCCTAAAAGGGTTGTTGATGTGATAAAAGAACTATGGATAGTTGTTGTAGGAAGAGCAATATCATTAGGGATATGTAAGTAGAGAGGAGTTAAAAGACATGGATCAATGGAGCTATGGAATAAAGGATAAGTTTAGGCCTCGTGTAATGGATATATTTTTCCTTAAAGCATAATATTGCTTACTAGAATAAGAAAAAAAAGATGATTGCCCTAAACAAAAGACTACATACAAAAACAAGTGATCCATGTGAGAGTGATCCAGTGAGTGCATTGGTTAGGGTATAAGATTGAAAAATTGAAATTTTTGGGTGGGAACATATAAGGCCTAAACCAATGCCTATACATCAAATGATAAGGCTCAAGGAAACTTATCAAATAAAACCATGAACAAACCTAGAAATAAATAGAATACTAGAAGAAATGATACATCAATAGGAAACCTAGAACATCTTGCTTAGTTATTCACTTGTCCAAAAGGCCTTTTAATAGTTTTGCAATAGGTCCACATTAAATTGACTCTCAAATAGAAAACAATAAACTAAGATGTACATAGTTCAAAGAAACTAATTTAAGTAACTCTTAGCTAATTCTTTGAAGACTTTGTTCTCAAGAGAGAGTGTACCTTTGAGAGGAGTGAGTTGCTACTAATGAGTTGTCTATCTCAACAGATGCACCTATGTTCATTATCAAAATTAGAGAGCCAACAAGATATTCATTGTTTGTAAAGTTGCATAATTGCAATTAATCAAACAATGGGTAAATACCCATGTTGGAAATGTTAAGGATTAAACCCCACATGTGTGGATACTTTAACTTGACATTAAATCTAGTTGTGTGGAACATGGTGAAATGTTATCCTTATCAACATTGAATTGTTAGTTGATAAGAGCATAATACCATACACATAGCTTACTTTCATTGTTTCTCATTAAAAGGGTTAGCATACCAATTTTAACTCTTTGCAATTTTCCTCCAACTCTAAGTATACAACATGTTGGATTCAAACTCTTTTATGTTCATGACCATTGTTTTTATTTTACATGAACTTGGAGGAGTTAATGGTTATTAGGAGTACTTTGTTTTGATTGCTTTTGAGTTTGAACAACATAGCAAATGCCACCATCTGCCAAAGGAGAGAAAATACCAAAAAAATGTTAAGGTTATGAATGTTAAGTCTTCTAAATAGGGACCGATGTCTCTTTCCATAACAGTAGGTTCAACATTGGATGGTTTTGTTGTGCCTCATTAATGGGACAATTAGTGGCCAAATTAATCGGTCATCACTAAGAGAATTGCTATCGATATGGAAAATTATTTACATAGCATTGTGGGGGAAAAGTTGAAATGGAGGAAACCCTCACCAAGGATGGATACAATCACCAAATTATCATCTACAATTTACCTAATCATGTCAGGGAGAATAATGAATCTACTTGATTTCCCTTTTCTTATCATCCATTGTCGATGATCCAAACCCTCAAGAAAATCAATATCATTGAATAGAAATTTGATATACCATTACAATCAAGTCAACTTTCCTTCAAAGATAGAATCCATAGATTCAAAGACTTGAGGACTATATTGGTTTGGAGTTCCTATATATATACTAGTAGGGACATTAATATTAGTTGGGGTGCTTGCAAATTTCTTTTGTAGGTGGGAGGAGATATTGAATTTCTAGTGGCATGCTCTTCCCAACAATTCGAAGTCAATCCCACATACCAGAGGAGAATTTCCCTACGGCTGCACTAAATAATGCCATTAAATAGGCCATATTGATCAAAATGGGATGTTAAAGGTAAGTTTGTGTACCCTCGTTGGAAAATTAATATAATTTGTTCCATTCTTTATCTAATTACAATATCTTACCCTAGGATTTATCAAATTTGCACTTAATTGAATAATGAATTTTATTGATCATACAATTTGTTCATTGAAGTTCTAGGATTTAGTGAGCAAAAGAAGGCATTTGAAATTTGTAACAACGAGAACAATTGGGAAAGGTAATAAATCTTCGAATGATTAGTTGAATGATGCATAATCAATGAATGTTGGATGCAAACAAATATTAGATTTTATGGGAAGAAAACAAATAAATTCTACAAATGAATAAATGGAACATATACTTGAAGTCTAGAATACAGGTCTTTACCTTCTTCATTGAAATAATATTTTTCCATTCGTATAGTGAAACGAAGAAGTGAAGTGAATCAGCTTGAAGAATAAGACGAAGTAGCATTCTTCAAGACAATGTCGCATTGACAAGTGTAATGAGAAGGAAAGTTTAGGATATGTAATAGTCTGGGCTTGGAAACAACCTTTAATTATCAAGCTTGCTATGGTAGAAGACGTGCCTTGAAAATTGTGATTTAGGTGGTGATGAAGGTAATGGATTAATGATCATGCAAAGGTGATACACAGATAAATCTGCATTAGCTCAAACATAGAGACATGCCCTCTACTTTGTTGATGTAGGTGCAAGAAGTTGATAGATTTATAAAGACATGACTAAAAAATAAAAAGTCTTTCTTTAAAAAAACAAAAAACTCTACTTAGAGTATGTGATGTTACATGGAAATGGTTTGAGGTCCAACTTAGTTAATTGAGTGGTAAATTTTATGGCATTAAACCAAATATTAAATTAAAATTGTGTGGATAACTTAAGTCTAATATAGAAAATTGAAAAAAACTATTATCCATCCATCTTAGAAATATAGTTACCTAGAAATGTATTACTTTCTCTGAATCAATTTTTTTATAATGATTATTTTCTTTTCTTTTTATTTAATCAAATTTTCAATTATAAAATAATATTTAAAATAAGAAATAAATAATTTTAATCTAATTTTTTTATTTAAATAATAACAAAATAATTAATATAATTAATCAACAAAATAGCTTTTCCAAAGTCTTGCTAAAATTTGATGAATTGAATCTAACCAAAAATATTTAAAAGATATATGTCTTATATGTCAAAAAAATAGTTTGTAATTTATAATATAAATCCAAATTTCATAAAAAAAAAAAATTTAAGTTTGCAAAATTACTTAAAAAGACTTTTTGAAAAAATAAAAAACATATTTAAAGTAGTTATTTCACAACTTTGTCCCTTTTGTAACAACTTATTTTATCATTAATAAATAAAAAACCCTTTGAATATCACATTAAAAGTAGTTGTTTAACCACTTTGTCGGTTATTAGGGGTCATTATTGTGACAACTTTTGTATAATATCGAGTTGTGTGTTGATGTGAAGATTTTCAAATTGGACTATTACAAAATGGATATATTTAAACGTATATTAAGTATGTTTTAATTAATTTATTACTTAAATATATAGATAGTTTTTAATAGTTTGGAAAAGTTTAATTCGTGAGATGTAGAATAGTTGGTGGCGGGGTATGGTTAAGACGTCTTTAAGTGGAAATGTCACTGGTTCAAATGTCACTGGTGATTTTGACGACTTAGATGCCCTCGATTCATGGTAACTTAGCTAATGGAAAACCTGCTTGAGGTTCTTCCACTTAGCAAAAAAAAACACTTTAAAAAAAATTATTATTTTAAAGTTTTATTTTATTGCAAATTGGTTGTAAAGTTTATTATGGGGAAGTATATAAGTTTTAACCTATTATGATTTTGAGGTTAATAATTTTATGAAGTTAGTGTTTTTTTATTAACATAATAGTTGATTGGGAGTTTAATGAGTTAGCTCAATTGATTTGAATCATTTAATATCAAGGTGGAGATCACTAATAGATAATGGGTTCAAGTATGGTAGAGTTTTTTTGGGTTAAGACCAACATAATTTCTTTTTAAACCTGGATGTATCAAGCACATAGAGGGATCCGATTTTTTGATGTGTAATTTTCTTTTTATCTTAATTTTTCCATACACTAAGAAAACATTTATAACTCAAGATATTTGATCTTACTCTATACTTGATATATCTAAGTTTAAGCTTAAATCAATATAGTAATTTTTCTTTCTTGAAGCTAACATCATACATACATGCATATACATATATATAATGGGAACAACATGTTACGTAACGTTACACAACGTTATGCGTTACAATATCTATGTAGAGCACATTGCTACTCTCGATGCAATTACATGTTATACTTATTAGTTATAAACAAAATATACACATTCACTTGACTTCCTCCTCTTTTATGAGACATGTTAAATAAAACATTTAAGATTTAGTACAAGACAACATATGAATCCCAACATATCATAACCTTTAAGTTAATAAGAATGTAGATACATATATGTGATAATAAACACTATATATCATCTTTAGTATCCTCAAATAATTTTAAATTCAACTTTAAATTCAACTTTAACTTAGTTTCTCTAAGGAAAAGTGCATTTAATATTTACTAATTCACAAAAGTTGGTAAGAAAACTTTCTTATCCATAAACTTTATAGTGGTTGAAGATCCAAGTCCCCTACTTTTGCCAATTTTTCCCTTACTTTGTCCTCAATTTGGTCCAACCAATCTCATAATTGGATAGTAGTTGAAGATCCAAGTCCCCCCATTTTGCCAATATTTCCCTGACTTTGTCCGGAATTTGGTCCAACCAACTTCATAATTGGATCCAATGGAGCTATGATTTATGTCATTTTCTTGTGATGTTTGTATTTTCTCTCTCTTTTTCTTTCCAAAAAGCCTTTTTAATAGTGCGACAACTAATAGTGGAGACACAACAATAATCAATATCATATTCGCTTATTTGTTGCACCTTTTGTGAATTAGTAAGTTCCTTGGCACAAGTTGTCAGTGTAGGTTCCCTTGGCATTGTTCTTAATAAGTATTTGGCACTTTATTCATAATTGTTTAAATTTATAAAAAATATTCAATGAAAAAACATCATTGCTTTCTTGATATGTGTAATAAATGATGCTTTGAACTTCCAAAGGGGGACAACGTGATTTTTTTTTTATCAAAAAATAATTGATTCAGTGGTTATGGTAAAATTATCATTGCCTGGTATATAATAAGGGTTACTCTAAACTTGGACATCAAATGTCACCGCGGACACTCATAATGATTTTCATAGGAAGGTAATAAGATTTTTATTTTGTCAAATAATTGGATGGATCTCATGGTAAGAAGTAAGGAGTTCTCGTTATTAGGTAAGATTTATTTTTTATAGTTTTTGGAGGATATTAGTTGAGGGTCAGTTGTTAATATTTTAAAAGAAACTATAGTGTAAACATAGGAAATTGAAAATTTTCAAAATAACATTTTTTTAGCATTTGATTAGTTGTTTTAGGGTGACGTTTACCTCGTTATATGTTTCCCGCCATGCGACGACGAACAGATGTCAGAATATTTAAAGATTAAACCTACCATCTACACACAATTGCCTTGGAGTATGCAAATGAGGGAAGAGGGAGTCACGAAACCTCTTTGGAAAGGGAGATATTTGTTAGAGGTCATTATGAATCATGCATGGAGTTGGGGATGTGGCAGGATCTCGTCCACCTTGAAATATTTTATCAAACTAGGTGGTAGTTGACGATGGCCTTGAAATTTTCAACGTTGTCAATTTTCTTCATATTTTAACTCCATTGAAAACATGTCATACATATTTGTTGCAGTTGTTTTGGAATCATTGGCTTGGTGCAGACCGCCTCTGCTGCATTAGATGCACTATAGGCAGACATCATGGCTTCTATAATGGGCGACTATCTTCTCATCATTGCACCTGCAAAATCTTACCCAAGGCTTGGTAGAAGCAACTTCCCAAAGGGTTTTAAATTAGGTGTTGAGACATATTCTTATCAAGCTACACCTTCATCATTCTTACTCCCTGCACTGATATGTAGCCCTGTTTCTTCATAGTTTTCTTGATATTCTAATCTTAGACAAATTTTAATTGTTTTATAGGAAGCTCTACCGTGAAGGTGGGTGTAGTAGGGATTTCGCCCTAGCTACAGGCAGGAACGGCTACCTTCCATCTATAGGATGGAAGGGTAGGGTTCCTGTATGTGGAAGAAAACCTGCAAAGAAATGTTAGAGCTAAGCTATGAAAACCCTGCAGGAAATGGTTAGAAAACAAAATATGGCTGCAAGAAATTAAGGGAAAACCTGTAGCAAACCATTAGCAAATAAACCTACAAACAAAACAAGTTAGAAAACTAGAATGAAAATGAAACAAAACAGAGTTATACCTTCAGTCTTGGTGGAAATGGGCCACCATGCCCTAGCTTTGGAAGCACCTCTCTCTATGGGATGGAGACTTGGCTTGTGGAGCAATGGAGAAGAGGGAGGGTGAATGACTTGAGAGGCAAAGGGTCTCAAGGCACTCACACGGGAAACATAATGATAGGGAGAGAATGAGTGTTTTGAGAGTGACCTCCACCCCTCTATTTATAGTTTTTTCTTGAGATTTTAGGGTTTTAAGCCCTTGATTAGGGCTTTAGCCCCTTTTTGGGGATTTAAGCCCCTTCCACCCAATTCTTAGCTCATTTGGGGGTTTTAAGCTCCTTTGAGAGGTTTTAGCCCCTTTTTGAATATTTTAGCCCCTATGAGAGCTACTTTGGCTCTTTTTAGGGGTTTTTAAGCCCTTTTCATGTTTTTGAGCCTTTGCAAGGGTGTGGGGGTCAAATGAGAGTAGTGCAATGGATGTTTTTAGATGGTGTAGGTCATATAGAGCTTACTGAGGGATTTTTTGGGTTAATAGGTTGCCCCCTGATGTGTGAGGGCAGGAGCTCATCATATGGCCGACAGACATCATAGGATTTTCTGGGGAGAGGTGGTGCTTCCTAGGCTAGAGCATGGTGGCTTTTGGTTTTTGTATTAATATGGTTCCCATCAATGGGTGAGATACAAATAATGTGTGACATGCATATGGATGAGGCGGGCATCCCCATGCTCGTAACGATGTCAAAAGAATATTGTGATCTAAGCTCTATAATACAAGAGTCTATCATGTACAACTGTTGTTACAATAGTGGTTTCCTCAATGAGAGGCTAAATACAATATTGATCTGAAGAACTGCTACATTGGACCCATGGCATTCTCATGGAATGTTATAAATTCATGACTGATGGTCTGCTGGATCTGGAATGGTACATAATTGTAGGGACTCACTGACAGAGAGTCAGAGTCTCTGTGGTACAAATACGCTACATCAATCATAAATATATATAGAAGAACTACTGGGGCTTCTGAACACTGTCTCCAACGCAACCCGAAATTAATAAGGGATGTGAACTTGTTTGGGTCCCTTAATATACTCGTCAGTGTGCTAGAGTCCATACAATCCATACAATCCGCAAAGGGCGCAAGCATGGTTTGTTCTCAACGACTTGTTTCTCACTATTGGCCTGCTTGGGAGTTCAACCATGAGGATGTTTTCTGTTGTATCCATGGCATCCAAATGCATGCATATTATGGGAATCTCAGGGCAGTTTTGAGTTGCATGGACCTGTTCTTCATAGATGACACAAGGTGGGATCTATCAAGGTTCAGCGATAGCTTTCACGTTTTTTCCCCTTGCCCTTTTTGGGTGGGGCGGTGTGGGTGCAGGTGCGGTGGTTGGTTTTTGCAGGTTGGGTGGAGGATGAGATTCAACCGCAATGGGTTGCACGGGGGTTAAGACTACCCAGGGCATCGGATGTTGGGTCAGTGGATCGAGGTACCACACGGGAATCCCCAATGTGAAATTGGGTAAGTTTAAGGTAGCCATTACTGGCTTACTCATGACACCAGGCGGGGGAAATAGGAAGGGAATTGTGTGGACAGGGGAGGAGCCCAAATAACTCCCTGATGGTTGTATGTGGGGATGGGGTTGTGGTTGCATCTGCGCAAAAGATGTGGCTGCGGATGATGTTGCGGATGCGAATGATGTTGAGGTTGCGGATGATGTTGTTGCTATTGTTGGGGCTGCGGCTGTGGTTGATGTTTAGGTGTAGCAGTGCTGGATGAGAGCATGCAAAAATCTGTAGTCTCATTTGGTGTCGGCGGTGGTGACACTAAGGGGAAGGAAGTCGTCATGGTGGTATCGACAAACAACCCAGGGCCCACATTCAACAATTGGGAGGCTGGTACGTTGTCAACCATGGTGTTGGCCACAAGGATAACATTGGCGTGTGTGGTTAGCCTTTGCAGATCGATGGTATTGATCGTAGGGATAACATTGGCTGGTTCAATTAGTCCTTGTGGATCGTGATAAGTTAGTTGGTCAACCGTAATGATTTTTCCGTCATGAGGGAACATCATGAGACGAAAAACAGTTGGTCTTTGTAAGCCACCAGAAGAGTAGATGATTGTTACAAGTAATTTACCAACATGATTAGTCTTCTTATCTAGAGATTTCTTGTCTTGGAGAGGAAAACTAAGTCTAGGTTAGTTGGGCCAACCCCAGAGTTGTTTTATCTGTTGGGGTACTTCGATGGTGTAGTTGTGGCTGGGAAGGAGGGGCAGGGGTGTTCATTGCTATCAGTAAAGTGTTAGGATATTTAGACACTTAGGAGTTAGTTAAGATCAACTTGTGTAATATATCCATTAGGTAAAAGTGTGTTTCTTTAGTATGCATTTGTAAATATTCTAATCCGACGGTCACGATATGTTCTAGACATAGAGTGATCTGACGGTTCAACTTCTCTTAGATCATATCTACCATTGATCCGTGGCTTAACACCTGATTGGTCTATGATCTTTATTTAAAGAGCATAAAGGGTCATTGGCTAGTTGATCGATTATGAGAAACTCATGTAACTTTTTTTCTTTTGCATAATAAATTGCTCCAAGTAACTATTTGGCTGGGGCAGTGGACTGTTTCCCTCTCGAGGGTTTTAATCACGTGACAAACATCGGTGTGTTGATCTGTGATCTTTTTGTGTGAAGTGGTTGCTGAAAATGTTCGGTCTTTTGGGAGTACCCTGTGTACCCGAACATGGTATTAGAGCTTTTATGAAGAGCCGCTTTTAGTTTTGATCAAGATCTGGAACCAGTGTTGCCAAAACTTTGAAAGGGTTTCTAGTTCTGGATTTTCTGTGCATTTGTGGCCTGTGGAATCTATTCCACTGCGTCTGGAGCGCCGTTTCAATTGGGAAATAGTTTTCGCTTCACCGAAAACCATTTTCATTTACTCCAGAAACACCCATTTTGGTAACTCTGAAGGTATAATGTTACAGTGACGGATTTGTTTTTTTTTAATCTCTCATATTTTATCAGTTTATTATTAGATCTTTTATGTTTTAGTCTCGGACTGTTGTTTTCTCTGATTGCGTATGCTCTTTGTCGTGCACCTTGCGCGATCGCGGCGAATTAGAAACAGTAAGGGAAAGTTTTTTTTCTTGTCTTCTCGGCTACGTATGCTCTTTGCCGTGCACCTTGTGCGATCACGGCAAATCAGAAACAGCGAGAAAACTTGAAAACGTAGAATTTCCAGGTAAGCTAACCAAGATTTAACCCCATTGTGTGGAAAAAGTTTTTTTGTTTTTGTTTTTCGTTTTCTTTTGTGATTTGCAGGAAATGAAAGCAAGCACGAAAAATGAGAGAGAAGAGTTAAAAAAAAAAAAAAAAAAACTCCTTTCCTCTTTCCATACTTTTACGTACTTTTTAAACTTAGATCACTTGGTCCAAAATTGCTTTACACCTTGATAAGTCTTGAGCTCAAGTCTTATCAAGCTACTTTTTTGTGCATGCAATTTCTATTTTTAAGTTACTTTATTGTAAAAGTGCATCTCACATAAATAAAATAAAATAAAAGTGAGTCACTTAAGTCTTTTAATGTATTGCCGCATTATTTAAAAGTCACATTATTGTAAAAGTGAACATCACTTATTCTACAAAAATGATTCACTTCAAAGCAACTGTATTGTAAAAATGATTGTCAAAGGTTGATCTTGGAAAGATGGGGCTTTTTTTTTAGTAGGTCAAGTTAATATCTGCCACGTCACTATTGGGGACATCTTCAACATTTTCTTTGATCAAGCATAACTTCATCATCCAAAATCAGTTTTCAGTGACGTTTTTTTTTTAAACCGCATATTTTTTCGAGCTCTTTGCAACTAAACAGTTAGTTTCTGTTTTTTCAGCCATTATTTTACAGTATGGCCGCCCCTTGTGATATTATACTTACAAGTTCTAACTATTTCTCATGGAAATCTAGTATGGAGGATGTTCTACGAAGTAAGAGACTTTTCAAGATAACCTCAGGGAAAGAAACAGAACCCAATGTTGATGATAAGAAAATTAAATGGGCAAATAGATGTGATGAAGCTCGTGGATTGATTGGGATGTCAATCTCTACTGATTTGTGATTCCACATATCTGGCATTGATGAACCTGATAATGTAACGTTCTCGACCCTCCGGCCGGCGAAGAGAACGCTACCAGGGCCTCAACCATCCGGGCAACCAGCCCCATGAACATGTGCATTCATAAGAATGTTGAAACATAATGCATTGAAGTAGAACATACATAGATGCAACTATTTATCATACACAGCGGAAGCAACATACACTCATACAAGCATTCATTCAACATGTTCATCATAATCATTAACAGTAAATGGGATTGCAGAAGTAAAATTGACAAGATCACTTATCTTATAAAGAACTCGTTCCGCAACCAGCTACATCGCTGCAACGTTCCACCCAACCATAGGCTAGCGTGCTCCTTAATCTCTCAGCAATGCGGCCACCCCCGAGCTGGGCATGATTCTCCAAGGAATAAGGAACAAGCAGGCTTACACATAGTCAAGGATACACAAAACACAGTCAAGCCAACACAGTTGGGTTTATCAGGCCATCAAGGCGCTGAGAAAGGCTAAATGCTAAGCTGGTGAGCCCATTACAGAGCTAGGAACACCTACACCAGAACTAGCCTGACTTCTAAGACACCCACACACACCCAACACAAGGAATCAGTCCCTTCTCTGATACACAGTCCCTCAGGCACTGCCTTCCCTTCTAGTGCTATTCAGGGGTTGTGGAGAAGAAAGTCAGCCTTCTAGCTCTGTCTGTGTGGTTTCCAAACACACCAGGTTTATCAAGCAAACCAAGCCCCCATCCCTGCTCCCAACACAGTCCGAAGACCAACCATTGCACGCATGCAACTAATCAGCAATTACAGCTTAACAGGGGAAAACAACTACAATAGTTTGCGGCAGCCCCAAAGCGTGACAACATACACAACCAACAAACATAGGGAACATCAGCCCTTTTGCACGGTTGAAGCCACTGGGGAAAGCTTATGCAACCCACACTAGGGAAATAAAATGCAGTCTCCCAACCTGTGCATGAGGGAAACTTGCACCAAACCCCAAATGTAAAGAAGACCACAACAATCCCAACATAAGGGAGACCACCGCAACACAGCGAATCTTGAGGAGAATGGTGGAAACCATAACTCACGGGAAGAACAACGGTCCCAATATCAACATTGAAATGACGGAAAATTACACGGCCATACCAGTCTGTAAGGAGGTCATATAGCTGAAAACATGAATGGCCCTTCACAGGAAAATCGTGGATAAAAGAGCACGGCTCCCAGCTCGTTGAGTGAGTCAAAACCAGGAAAAATCCTGTGCGTGAGAATAATGAACAGACAATGGTCCCTGCGTGAGGATGAAAAACTCTGTCTATGCGCGTGGATAAAATAGACAACGACGAGGATGCGTAGTAGTCATTCTTCTGCCCAACGTGAGGTTCAATCTGCTGGTGGAGTGTGCGTGTGGGCAAGGTTTGACAGTCCTGCCATGCTCCACTCCCAGCCATAACTGCCCCAACTAACAGCAGCGGTTCTTAATGGTGGTGGTTGGATAAAACAATGAAAGATGACACATGGCTTTTCCCCCCCATTGGCCAAGGTTTGACAAATTCCCCCACTCTTATCCTTGTGAAAATCACGCCCTTTTCATTATGGTTTCCGTGAACATAGCTGATTGTGTTCATTTTAATTAAAGATGCATATTTACATGATGACAAAACTCAATATGTATGCCGCATGTCCCGATATACCATCGGTGACAATTTAAATCCGAAACATAGCATAACCAATCAATGGTGGGGCCTTGGCCTTTAGCTCCGCACCATGATCATTTACAATATATACATCATATACATCTAATGCAACGGGGTCAAAACTGGGGTGTTACATTCCCCTCCCCCTTCAATAGCACTATCCTCAGTGCTTTACAAAATTGAACAAAATGCTACACTGGTATCGTCTCAATGTTCTGCAGAATTGAACAAAAATGGATGTGCCAATCGCATAGCATCCTCTAGCTCCCATGTAGCCTCTTCAGGTCCGTAGTGCTCCCATTGCACCTTTACCTGCCCTATGGCCCGGTTTCGGAGCATTGGGACCTTCCCGTCGAGGATGCGCATTGGCTTGATTCGAAACTCTCCCTCGAGTTCCACCTAAATCACATCCCAATTTATCACATGGTTAGGATCATGTACATATCTCTTAAGCAAAGAAATATGAAAAACATTATGAGCTCTAGTGCTAGCAGGCAATGCAAGTCTATATGCAACTGGCCCTATTCTTTCAAGCACTTCAAACGGCCCACAGTATCTAGGTGACAGCTTGGCACAACTCCCAAGCTTCAAGGAACTCTTCTTTGCCCTCACCCTGAGGTAAACATGATCCCCAACACTGAACTCCCTGTTCACCCTATGCTTTTCTGCATAGCTTTTCTGTCTGTCCTATGCTGCTTTCAGATTCTGCCTGATCTTTACAACCTCTTGCTCCATTTCCCTGAGCAATTCTGGTCCAAGCACAATCCTGTTCATTGGATTATCCCAAGTCACAGGTGTTCTACACCTTCTTCCATACAAATCTTCATATGGACTCATCCCCAAGGATGTCTGTTGTCCATTGTTATAAGCAAACTCTACCAAGTGCAAGTAATCTTCCCACTTGGTTGGTTTGTCCATCACATACATGCGAAGCATATCTTCAAGCACTTGATTAACTATCTCTGTCTGATCATCTGTCTGAGGATGGTATGCGGTGCCGAAGTTTAGTTTTGTACCCAAATCTGCAAACAACCCCTTCCAAAAGTTGGAAGTGAACTTGACATCTCTATCAGAGACTATTGCCTTCGGCAATCCGTGCAATTTGAAAATTTCCTTCATGAAGATCTTTGGAATGTCATCAGTCTTATGCGTAGACTTAACCGGTATAAAATGTGCTACCTTAGTCAACCTGTCCACCACAACCATGATGGAATCATGTTGTCTCCAAGTCATCGGCAATCCTGTAATAAAATACATGGAAATAACTTCCCATTTCCATTCTAGAACTGGCAAAGGCTGCAACAAACTTGCAGGGTGTTGATGCTCAACCTTTACCTGTTGACATTTCATACACCTCGAAATGTATTCAGCCATGTCCTTTTTCATTCTTGGCCAGAAGTACTGCTTTCTAGCTATAGCAATTGTCTTCTGATATCCTGGGTGACCAGAATACGAAGCTTGATAGATTTCATCCATAACAACTCTCCTCAAATTTGCTACATTCGGAATATAAAATCTACCTTTATAAGTGAGAAGTCCATCTTCTTCTAATTTATATCCCTCATACTTCTTCTCAAGACTTTGCTGCTGCAATTTGTCTTTTACCTGCTCATACAATTCATCTTCAGTAGCACGACTAACAATCTGCTGTCTCAAATCTGATTGGCAAATACTAAGAGATGCCACATGCATTTCCTGCACCTTTCTGCTGAGTGCATCAGCTACCTTATTTTCCTTTCCCTTTATGTGCTTGATTTTAAAATCAAACTCACATAGAAATTCCAGCCATCTTGCTTGACTAGCATTCAGAGTAGGCTGATCAAACAAATACTTCAGTCCACAGTGATCTGTTCTGAGCTCAAATCTTCTACCCATCAAGAAATGCCTCCACATCTTGAGAGCATGTACTATGGCTGCAAGCTCTAGGTCATGAGTGGCATAGTTCTTCTCATGCTCCTTCAACTTTCTTGACTCATAACATATCACGTGGTTGTCCTGCATAAGGACTCCTCCAAGCCCTTGTCCGCATGCATCGGTACACACCACAAAATCTTTCTCTGGATCTGCAACTTTTAATACTGGTGCACTGGTGAGAAGATTCTTCAACTGCTGGAAGCTTTCTTCACACCTTGATGTCCATTCGAACTTCATCCCCTTCTTTTGCAAAGAAGTGATGGCATGTGCTACTTTGGAGAATCCCTCAATGAACCTCTAGTAGTATCTTGCAAGTCCCATAAAAGATCTTACATCTGTCATATTTCTTGGAGTAGGCCAATTCATAATGGTTTCAATCTTTTCAGCGTCCATAGATATACCCTCCTCTGAGATAATGTGACTCAAATACTGAATTCTATCTCTATAGAAGTCACACTTGCTTAGTTTCGCATATAGTTGATGCTCCCTGAGCAATTTCAATGTCAATCTCAAATGCTCTTCATGTTCTTCCTCATTCTTAGAATAAACAAGAATGTCATCAAGGAAGACAAGGACAAACTTGTCCAAATATCTGCTGAAGACACTATTCATAAGGCACATAAATGTAGCTGGTGCATTTGTGAGACCAAATGGTACCACTACAAACTCATAATGCTCATACCTTGTCCTGAAGGCTGTCTTATGAATGTCTTCATCCTTGATTCTCACATGATGGTAACCAGAGCTCAAGTCAATCTTGGAAAATACCCTTGCTCCTCTCATTTGATCAAAGAAGTCATCAATCCTAGGCAAAAGATATTTATTCTTCATAGTAACATTGTTCAACTGTCTGTAATCGATACATAACCTGAATGTACCATCTTTCTTCTTTACAAATAAAACTGGTGCTCCCCAAGAAGACACACTCGGTCGGATATGCTTCTTTTCCAACAACTCTTACATTTGCATCTTCAACTCTAGCATCTTTGGTGTACTCATCCTGTAGGGTGCCTTGGACATTGGTGCTGCTCCTGGCACAAGTTCAATTGTGAAATCAATGTCCCGCTTTGGAGGAAGCCCTGGAATCTCATCAGGAAACACATCCCCGAATTCCCGTAACACTTGATAATCTTCCAACCTAGGAGTTTCATCTTCTGATGTCTCCAAAATCTGAGCTGCATACAACTGGCAACCCTTCCTACAGAACTTCTTTAACTGCATTGCTGAAACCTGCCTTATTGAAATCACCTTCGAGATGCCTTTCACAACTACTAGGTTCCCTTCTTCATTCATGCATTCGAAAGCCTTATTGTAGCAATCAAGCTTTACCCTGCGAGATTATAACCAATCCATTCCAATGAGAACATCATAGGAACCAAGTGGTAGAACATTCAAATCTACACAAGTGACCAATCCATTCATGACCAATGGACATTTCTCTACCACTTCACTAACCTTTCTCTTAGTTCCAGTGGCTAGCTGAACTAACCAAGACTTCCTATGCTTTACTTTCTTAAAAGCACAAATCTCCACTACTCTAGGAGTAATGTAACTGTGTGTGGAACCAGGGTCAATCAAAATAGAAACAGATTGCTCAACAATCTTACCTGCTACTTCAACCACAGTTGACTGGTGATCTGCTTGGCGGTCCTCTAGTGCTGCATAAATCCTAGGGACTGCTCTTGCTACCTAACCCACTGTTTCTGCTTCTTGAATATTATAAGCTGACCTTGCACTCTCATTCTCGAGTGGACAATTTCTGCGCATGTGGGGTCCTCCACATTTCCAACATTGAAGTGGTCCTCTATTCTGTTGTGGATTTTTAGGCTTTTCTCCTGTCACTCCAATTAGCTTACCCACAGCTTGAGATGGCTGCTTTTGCTGATTCCAGAAGTTAGAAGGTTTGAAACCTTTCTTTCTTTGGTCGAACTTCTCATTTTTCTTGTCCTTCCATGCCTTGTGGTAATCCGACTTACCTTTGCTTTGCTCATAACAATACTTAGCCTTCCTCATTGCTTCTTCAAGAGTTCTAGGTTCACAAAACTCAATTCTATCTTTGTAAGACTGAGGTAATCCACTCAGAAAACGCTGGACCTTCACTTTTTCATCTCTGATGTACCGGACATACCTCAATAGCTCCAAAAACTTATTTGCATATTCTTCCATGGTTCGCTGTCCCAATCTCAGCTCATGGAACTCCTTAATCTTGTCATCATAATACCTGTCAGAGAGGTATTTCTGCTTGAAATACTTCTTGAATTGTTTCCACTTAAGTCTCCTTTCACTGATCCTCTTTACTTGCTCGAAGTGTTCCCACCAAATGGATTCTCTTCCGTTCAGATTGAATATGGCAACTCTTGCCTTCATGTTTCCTGAATAGTCATGCACTTGAAAGTACTTCTTTATCCCAAGAATCCAAGCTTCAGCCTCTTGTCCAGTCTTTACCTCACCATCAAATGTAGGAGGTTTTGCTTTCTTAAATTCATCTCGAGAGCGATCCCTATGGTGTCTCTTTCTTTTTCTTTTATGAGAAGAAGAACTTGAATCCCCGCTGGATTCTTTGGAGTCAGATGATCCACTAGAAGTCCTTCTCCTTCTCCTAGCACTGCTCTTACTGCCTTCTGGTCTTGCTGTACCTCGTCCATAATCTATCTTCCTTTGCAAGTCTGTCAAGTTCTGCAACATAGCAGCATTCAACTGATGCTGCTCTTCCTAGGCTTTGATCAAACTTCTCATGGTGGTTGCAACATCTGACTGTGTCTCTTCGAATCTCCTTCCATTAGACTCTATGTCATCATTTCCATTACGGACATTTTCTCCCATGGAATCTCACGCATGCTCATAAGAATCTTGAACATCATATCCGTCATGGGTTATCATAACTGAACCGCAACTTATCAAACTGCACTACCTGGAACACTGCTCTTGAAGGTTTCTATGATTATGCAAACGTGTTAGTAACACAACTGTTAGATACATAACATTGATATCAACCAGAATTATTTACCTTCTTTTGGAAAAATCATAAATAACAAATTTTCCCAAATACAACATTTTTTTCATCAAAGAACGTCTGTCTAAGAGGGACGACGGGGGTCAAGGGGGCTTGCCCCCTTGTGGCTTCCACCACTGCAGGGCGGGTCGAGTGCAACACACTCGTTTTGTTGTTGTTGTTGTAAATATATGATTTTCGCGCAATCTGGTGCATAAGATCGCTGCCACTTTTTTTTCCTTCTCGGCCCTGAAAATCCACTGAAAAACAATTGAAAATCCCACTTGAAAACTCAAAATTTCCTTGTACAGTATCGGGTCTCATCTCAACTAACATTTCAATGTTTCTGCAGTCAAAACAACTAACTTCTCCGTTGTTTATCGGCGATCGGATCCATTAAGCACTACCACGTCGGCGATCGAATATTCTAACCTTCGGAAGGACAGTCCGTTAGACAACTGCAACGACGGACGTTCAATCCACTAACTTCATCCGACGTAGCTCATCAGCAACTGAATTAACTCGGTGTCGGCAATGTGTTCAACTAACCATCGCCGATGGCCGATGATTCTAGGACTTAGAGAAATTTTCGAAATTTTCCCTTTTGTCTTCCTCTTCGCTGCTTGATCGGCTCAACTCTCTTCTTTTCGTCGGCGAAATAGTTCCATCAGCAGCCGCAACAGCGGCCCACCATCTTCGCTCTTCTCCCGATCGGCGGCCCAATCTCCTGTGGCATAACCTGATCGGTATCGGCAGTCTCTTCTCGTCGAAAGGCTTGTGCTCTAGGCTTCTGAAATGGCGGCACACGAAACACTTTCTTCTTCCGATAGTCGACGATTTTGGCCTTAGAATTTTATTTATTTATTTAATTTTTTTACGGCGTCAACGGTCGGAGGCCTTACCCATCGGACGCGTAGTTGTCCAGCCATCCGCAACGGCGGGCGCTCGTTCCACTATTTTCCATTGACGGATGTCGAACACTTAGAAAATTTTCTGCAATTTTTCGTCCAACTGTTCTTCGTCGAATATGCTTTCGCCTAGCTCTCCGCTACATCGGAAGTCCTTCCCACGAAGTGTTTCGATGAACTGACAGTTCAAACACTTAGACAAATTTATGGAAGTTTTCTGTCATCAACTTCCGATCTCTGCTAGGCAGAAAGAAATCCTGCTTCTGTCACTGCATCTTCGTGGTCCATTCAGGCCCATGCTGCAACATGAGCTCTGATACCACACTGTAACGTCCTCGACCCTCCGGTCGGCGAAGAGGACGCTACCAAGGCCTCAACCATCCGGGCAACCAGCCCCATGAACATGTGCATTCATAAGAATGCTGAAACAGAATGCATTGAAGTAGAACATACACATATACAACTATTTATCATACACAACGGAAGCAACATACACTCATACAAGCATTCATTCAACATGTTCATCATAATCGTTAACAGTAAATGGGATTGCAGAAGTAAAATGGACAAGATCACTTATCTTATAAAGAACTCGTTCCGCAACTAGCTACGTCGCTGCAACGTTCCACCCAACCATAGGCCAGCGTGCTCCTTAATCTCTCAGCAACGCGGCCACCCCCGAGCTGGGCATGATTCTCCAAGAAATAAGGAACAAGCCGGCTTACACATAGTCAATGATACACAAAACACAGCCAAGCCAACACAGTTGGGTTTATCAGGCCATCAAGGAGCTGGGAAAGGCTAAATGCTAAGCTGGTGAGCCCATTACAAAGCTAAGAACACCTACACCAGAACTAGCCTGACTTCTAAGACACCCACACACACCCAACACAAGGAATCAGTCCCTTCTCTGCTACACAGTCCCTCAGGCCCTGCCTTCCCTTCTAGTGTTATTCAGGGGTTGTGGAGAAGAAAGCCAGCCTTCTAGCTCTGTCTGTGTGATTTCCAAACACACCAGGTTTATCAAGCAAACCAAGCCCCCATCCCTGCTCCCAACACAGTCCGAAGACCAACCATTGTACGCATACAACTAATCAGCAATTACAGCTTAAGAGGGGAAAACGACTACAACAGTTTGTGGTAACCCCAGAGGAACATCAGCCCTTTTGCACGATCGAAGCCACCGGGGAAAGCTTACGCAACCCACACTGGGGAAAGAAAACACAGTCTCCCAACCTGTGCGTGAGGAAAATTTGCACCAGACCCCAAATGTAAAGAAGACCACAACAATCCCAACGTAAGGGAGACCACCGCAACACAGCGAATCTTGAGGAGAATGGCGGCAACCATAACTCACGGGAAGAACAACGGTCCCAATCTCAACATCGAAATGACGAAAAATTACACGGCCATACCAGTCTATAAGGAAGTCATACAGTCGAAAACGTGAATGGCCCTTCACAGAAAAATCGTGGATGAAAGAGCACAGCTCCCAGCTCGTTGGGTGAGTCAAAACCAGGAAAAATCTTGTGCGTGAGAATAATGAACAGACAATGGTCCCTGCGTGAGGATGAACAACTCTGCCTATGCGCATGGATAAAACAGACAACGATGAGGATGCGTAGTAGTCATTCTTCTGCCCAACGTGAGGTTCAATCCACTGGTGGAGTGTGCATGTGGGCAAGGTCTGACAGCCCTGCCATGCTCCACTCCCAGCCATAACTGCCCCAACTAATAGCAACAGTTCTTAATGGTGGTGGTTGGATAAAACAATGAAAGATGACACATGGCTTTTTCCCCCCCATTGGCCAAGGTTTGACAAATTCCCCCACCCTTATCCTTGTGAAAATCATGCCCTTTTCATTATGGTTGCCGCGAACATAGCTAGTTGTGTTCATTTTAATTAAAGATGCATATTTACATGATGACAAAACTCAATAGGTATGCTGCATGCCCCGATATACCATCGGTGACAATTTAAATCCGAAACATAGCATAACCAATCAATGGTGGGGCCTTGGCCTTTAGTTTCGCACCATGATCATTTACAATATATACATCATATACATCTAATGCAACGGAGTCAAAACCGGGGTGTTATAGATAAAGCTTGGGAAAAGTTGGAATCTGTGTTTGGTAAACGCAATGAAATTTGGGGTCATCAACTTGAGAATGAGTTGCTTTCCTTGAATCCAAATGATTTTTCATGCATTCAAGACTATTTATCTAAGTATAAAACTCTTAGACTCTTATGTGCAGAATGCAAGATTAAGAAAGAAGACAAACAATGTATTTATCATATTCTTTCCAAACTTGGACCTGCATATTCTGTTTTTGTATCTACATTCTACTCCATGAAAGAATCCTTGACTGCAGCTAGCTATCAAGAGCCCAGTCTTGAATCTTTTTGTGATTCCTTAATTAGAGAGCAAGATAAGCTCATTCATCTTGTAATAATTAACAATGCAGATACATCTGGAAAAGCCTTATTGTCCCAACAGAAAGAAAAGTCCAAGTCTCCCAAGAAATAGAATTTTCGCAATAATAAGCCAAACAACAAAGGTCCCAAATCCTCTCAGTCAGCTCCTTCTTTAAAAAATGACAAAGGATCCAAGCAAAAAGGAAAGAAGACTGAGCGTCATTGTAATTTTTGTGGGAAAGATAATCATGATGAATCTAAGTGTTTCAAGAAGAGGACAACCTTGGAAGCAGCAATGAAGAAGCACCACATCAACATAGATTCGTCTTCAGAATCTAACTCTCATGGACATACACTTTGTGCTTCTGGTTACTCTTATATTACATCTTCTTCTTCTACTTCAAATGAATGGCTCATTGATTCTCGAGCATCTTATCATATGGCTAAGGATCAAGCCATATTTTCTACTATGCATGAATGTAACACTAAACAAATATTTGTTGGTGATGATAGATCTCTAAGTGTTGTAGGATCTGGAACAGTTCCAGTAGAAAATGGTCATTTCAGTGATGTACTATGTGTTCCAAAAATTTCCTGCAATTTGTTATCAATCTATCAAATTACTCATTCAGGTGAAGGTAAAACTGTGACGTTTACACCTCACCAAGTTGTAATCAAGGATTTTAAAAATCCTCAAAATGTCTTTGCTACTGGAACTGTTGATGATATTATCAGGTTGTACAAATTTAACAACTTTGGGTCATCACCTTTTCCTTCTGTTTTTGTTACTCATAGTGATAACTTGAGCAAACTTTGGCATGAGCGATTTGGTCATTTAAATTATCGCTCATTGTAACAACTATGTAAAGACAATATGGTGACTGGTCTTTCGCTGGTATCTTGCAAGGATGGTGTTTGTTCCGGTTGTGTACTTGAAAAACATCATCGAGACAGTTTTGACAAATGTGCCTCTTGGCACGCCTCGGTTCCCTTGGAGCTTGTGCATAGTGACTTGTGTGGCCCTCTTCCATCTGCTTCTTTTTCTGGTTTCAAATATTTCTTAACTTTCATTGATGACTACTCTAGACGCACTTGGATTTACTTCCTAAAACTTAAGAGCGAAGTATTTAACATGTTCTTGGCCTACAAGGCCCTTGTTGAAAAACAATCTGGTCATCAAATTATTAAGTTAAGATCTGACAATGGAGGAGAATATGTTAACAACAAGTTCACTACTTTTTGCATTGAACAAGGAATCCAACAACAGCGCACTGTTCCATATACACCACAACAAAATGGTGTAGCTGAACGGAAGAACCGCACTTTAAAAGAAATGGCTAATTGTATGATCCAATCTAAGGGAGTAAGTCTTCAATATTGAGCTAAGGCCATAAATTGTGCAAATTACATAGTTAATCGCACATCCACTAAAGTTTTACAGGGTATAACACCGAAAGAAGCATGGAGTAAAATTAAACCAGATGTAAGTCACTTTCGTGTGTTTGATTGTGAAGCATGGGCTCACATTCCGGATGAAAAACGGAAAGCATTGCAGCCTAAAAGTGAAAAGTGCATATTTGTTGGATATTCTAAAGATGTAAAAGGTTATAGACTTCTCCAGCTACGTTCTCATGATATAATCATTAGAAGAGATGTTAAATTTGATGAAAATCTCTTGGCCCGCGAGCCTAACTTGGCGGGTGTGCCATCTTTGGCCTGCAAGCCTGATTCGACGATTGTGCCTTCTTCTTCTTCTTTTTCCAGCTTCCTTAACAGGTTTCCAACTCCAGTTTCTGATGATGACAGTGAGGATGAAAATCCACCTCCGCCTGCTCATGTTCCTCCAATTGCACCAGCACCAATACTTTCTCGATGGGTCCGTTCAACATGTGAAGCAGCTGGTGATCTTGTCGGTGATCCTAGAGATCAAAGTCGAACACGTTCTCAGTTTCAGCGAGCCTCTTCTTTTTTGACTCAAGTTTCCTAGAATCATGATCCAGAAACTTTTGCAAAAGCTTCAGGAAATCCAGATTGGGATGCAGCTATGGATAAAGAATATCGTTCCTTAATGGCGAACGATACTTGGGATCTTGTTCCTCTTCCAAAAGGAAGAAAACTTGTCAGATGTAAATGGGTCTACAGAACTAAGTATGCATCAGATGGAAGTGTTGAAAGATTTAAGGCAAGGTTAGTTGCCAAAGGTTTTTCCCAAGTTGAAGGGATTGACTACAATGAAACCTTTGCCCCTGTGGCAAAAATGAACTCCATCCGCCTTGTTCTTTCCCTTGCAGCCTTACACAACTGGGAAGTCCATCAAATAGATGTCAAGTCTGCCTTCTTACATGGTGATTTACATGAGGAAATTTACATGGAACAACCTCCTGGATATGTTCAGAATAACTCTAGCCTTGTTTGTCTCCTTAAGAAATCCTTATATGGCCTTAAGCAAGCTCCTAGAGCTTGGTATGCCAAAATGGATAGCTTTCTCCTTGACACTGTTTTTTCTAGATGCCATTCTGACCCCAATTTCTATACCAAGAAAGTAGGAAACCATCTCATCATACTTGTTCTTTATGTAGATGATCTTATCCTTACTGGTAGTGACCCTAACCTTATAACCCATGTGAAATCCAGTGTTAAGCAAAATTTTGAAATGTCAGACTTAGGACATTTGCATTATTTTCTTGGTCTCCAACTCTTGCAAACCAAAGAAGGAATCTTTCTTTCCCAGTCTAAGTATGCTTGTGACCTTCTTCGTCGCTTCCACATGGAAGATTGTAAACCAGCCCCTTCTCCCTTCCAGTCTAGAGTCAAACTTTCTGCCACTTGTACTTCCCCTGAAGTAGATGCCACCTTGTATCGTCAGCTTGTTGGTAGTCTTTTATACTTGACTCATTCCCGTCCTGACCTTTCCTTTGTCGTTGGTCGTGTTGCCCGTTATATGCAAACTCCTCATGAAAGTCATTAGAAAGCAGCAAAAAGAATACTTCGATATATTCGAGGTACAATTCGATTTGGGATTCATTACAGTATAGGGGGGAAACCTTTGTTGGTTGGTTTCACTGATTCAGATTGGGCCGATGATCCTGATGATCGAAAGTCTACTGCAGGTTATGTTTTCAGTCTGGGACCTAGACCTGTCACTTGGGCTTGTAAGAAACAACAAGCTCTTGCTCTTTCTTCAACAGAAGCAAAATATCGAGCCGCAGTTAATGCCAGTTTGGAAGCTTTATGGCTTCGACAGATCCTTTCAGAGTTTGGATTCGAGCAGCAGCAGCCTACTCCACTTTGGTGCGACAATCAAAGTGCCATCAAGCTTGCCAAAGATCCAGTTCTACATCAGCGCAACAAACACATTGAGCTACACGTGCACTTCATCAAAAATCTTGTTCATGATCGTGTTATTGAAGTGCTCTATTGCCCTACAGATGATCAAGTTGCAGACATCTTCACCAAGTCTCTTACAGAAGCGAAGTTTTCTAAACTTCGGTCTATGTTAGGAGTTCAGGAATGTGTCCTTAAGGGGGGATAGGCTCTAATGCCTCCTTCCTTCTCCTAATAGTGTCACTTTTGTAAATCCTTCAATCCTATCCCAAGTTGTTTTTAAAGGGGGGTGTTAGGATGTTTAGACACTTAGAAGTTAGTTAAGATCAACTTATGTAATATATCCGTTAGGTAAAAGTGTGTTTCTTTAATATGCATTAGTATGCATTTGTAAATATTCTAATCAGACGGTCACGATATGTTCTAGACATAGAGTGATCCGACGGTTCAACTTCTCTTAGATCATACCTACCATTGATCCATGGCTTAACACCCGATTGGTCTATGATCTCTATTTAAAGAACATAGAGGGTCCTTGGCTAGTTGATCGATTATGAGAAGCTCATGTAACTTTATTTCTTTTGCATAATAAATTGTTCAAAAAAGCTATTTGGCTGGGGCCGTGGACTGTTTCCCTCTCGAGGGTTTTAACCACGTAACAAACATCGGTGTGTTGATCTGTGATCTTTTTGTGTGAAGCGGTTGCTGAAGGTGTTCGGTCTTTTGGGAGTACCCTGTGTACCCGAACATAAAGTCCATACCCTACACATCAAATTGGGATGTGGCTCGAGCACCAATACCAAAACAGAACTCTTGGCTTTGTGGGTTCTCTTGTACTAGGAAAACTACCTGGGGCTTCCATATCTGCACATCTTTGGAGATTCCTCAGTTATTATTAACTGGGCTTTGGGCAAAGCATCATTGACTTGCCTGGTACTAGATCACTGGTGTGAGACCATTAGACAAATGATGCCAAAATTTCTCAACCTAGATTTTTAGCACATAAAGAGAGCACAATCAGAGTGCGTATGGCTTCTCCAAAGAGGCCCTGGATCTGGATTCGGGTGTATGTCATATATCTGAGTTATATGACGATTCTGTCATTATGTATGGAGATTACAAACTCTTATGAGTTTATTATTTTAGTACTAGAGGTGGGATTTTTCTCTCTTTATGGTACTGGTTTTGGAACTTTTTCTGATCCGTCTTTGATCTATGATGATGGTCCTCTTGGAAGGGTCTTCTGGATTGTCTTTGTGCTCTCTGATAGACGGTTGATTGTCTTTCCGAGGATCTCTATGTTCTCCATCATTGTATGCTAAGTATAGACCTTTATGGTCTTGACCTTTCTTATTGTCGGCTCGGATCATCACTATTGTTGATGTCTGTATTGGTTCTACACCAGTGATATATTATTTTGATTCAATATGAATACCAAGAACAAAAAAATTTCTTCTCAAAAAAAAAAAATAAATTGTTTTGTGCACCCACGAGTTTGATTGATATAGAAAATGGCATCCTATGCTAGAGAAGAGCAAATCCCTAAGCAAATACCAAGGAAATGCCCAGGTTATGACTATAAAATCTTCTAAGAAGTGATCAATATTTCTTCTTGTAGTGATCAATATTTCTTCTTGTAGTAATAGGTTTAATGTTATAAACAAAATAATTAAATAATAAAATAAATAATAGGTAGGGTGATTAAGAGACATTTAGACATTTTGTTTGGGTGAATAGTTACCAAGAGGACCTATTTATATGTGTCTCTTATCATTGTAAACAACATCTATTATCTATTCAATATTCATATATTTATTATTAATGGCTTATTTAATATTCCAATTCTTTTGGTAATATTATTTTGTGTGAGCGAACTATTGTTAGGCTCATTTGGTATCAGAGTGCTTGTTGCTTGATCTAGCTGGCGGTCATCAAATTCGGATTTTGTCCAAGAAAATTAGGGTTTCCCTGAGTTACAAGTCTTTGACCTTCATTGTCCAAAAAAAATATTGTTACAGTTCCCATGCAGCTCCCTCCGCATCCACGTCTAACAGCGCATTTACGAGGATTGGGTATTAAGAAGTTGGGTGTTGGAAAAGCCAAAGATTTAGTAGAACTTCAAGTTGAATATCTAAAGTGGGGTTCACAAATTCTTTCACCTCACATTACAGTGAACAATATCATTCAGCAGGGATTCCCTACAGATTGGACAACTAGCCTCGCAATACCTCTTTTCAAGAGCGAAGATGTCAACAATCCTTCCAATTATATGACCATAATGATAAGCCCCTTGTTTGCAAAGCTATTTGGAAGTGTGCTAGAAAATAGAATTAACAAGTGGGCGGAAGAAAGGGACAAGCGTGCTAAAGGGAAAGCAGGTTTTAGACCTAAACATTCCACTGTGGATCATGATATAACTTTAAGGCACATCATTGAAAAAGTGTGGGACAAAAAAGAGGAAGCCTTTTGTTGCTTTGTCGATTTCCAAAAAGCTTTTGACACGGTTCTTAGAGATGAGCTCTGGCACAGAATGGAGGAACTTGGGGTTCCTATACATCTTAGAGAAGTTGTTCATAGGCTATATGAGGAGGTCAAAGTCAAAATTAGAACATCAGATGGTATCTCTGAAAGTTTTAGAAGTGATATCAGGGTCAAGCAAGGGTGCGCATTAACCCCTACCCTTTTTGGCTTATATATTGACAAACTTGAAGAGTGGTAAGACTTAGAGGACGGGGATGGAACCCGCATGGGTGAGTTTGTGATAAGGCTTCTTTTGTATGCAAATGACCTTATTTTGATTGTTAAGTCTGCTCTTGGATTGCAAGAGCACTTGATTTCCCTTGAGCACTTTTGTAGAACAGTTGAGATGCAAGTAAATACTAGAAAGACAAGAGTGTTGGTTTTCTTTAGTAAAAGAAAACATAAACAACATAAGTTCTACTTTGAAGACAACACCCTTGAAGAAGTGGAAGATTACAAGTACCTCAGAATCGACTTCAACAAAAATTTGAGTTGGAAAGTTGCAGAAAAAAAGAAAAGAACCCTTGGAAGTTGGAAAGTGTTTTATGCTTTCCAAAATAGATGTAGAGAGGTGGAGCTATGGGACTGGAAAACTATGCAAACCCTTTTTGGGCATTTAGTGATCCTGGTTGTTCTCTATGGTTGTGAAGTATGGGCCAGCAATACCTCTGACTTATAGTGGAGGCAAATAGAGAAGATTCAAAAACACATGATTACAAGCAAGTTCAAAATTAAAAGTTCAATGTCATATGAGATCGTGCTAAGTGAAATGGGGATGGCTTCTATTGAAGCAATTGCTGTGGTCAGACTCGTAAGATATCTAAAAAGAGTTGAGAAAATGGAAGAAGGTAGAGGCATAAGGTCGTCCTCAATGACATATTGTGCAAAAGAAAGAAGACTTGGATGCGGAAAAATATTAAATGGCTTACTAAGTGGGATATGTCCTTAAGCATGTGCCCCACGAATAGTAAAGAGATAAAAGCTTTTGTTATCAATAAGTTCCACAAGCGAACTTGGCATAGAGAGCTAGGGAGAAAGAGAAAGTATTATATTGAAGAGTTTAACCCTACCTACAATCAGCATCAAAAGACGTACATAGGGGCCAACATACCTTGGAAAGCCAAAATACGTATTGCTCAATTAAGAACTAATTCCTATCGACTCCATTGTGAGACCTGGAGCTGGAAAATGCCAAAAGAAGGTTGGGAAAAAAGAGTATTTTTTGCACGGCTGGTAAAGTGGAGACAAAAAAAACATTTCATTTTAGAGTGTGAAGCCTTTAACAACAGTAGAGACATGTATGCAAATGTCTTTGACGGATAAATCTTGAGATGATTTATTCAACCAAAGATAGTGGAAAAATTGTAGGCTGTTTTTAGCCTGGCGGAGGTTAAAATATTTTCTTCTTCTTCCCACCATTTCCCCCTTCAGCGTCTACCTCATTGGCTTATTCCCAGCTTCTGCCATCTGCAACCATCTCTCGCCATCATTCCATCTTCGCCTTCCCACCATTTCCCCCTTCAGCATCTACCTCATTGGCTTATTCCCAGCTTCTGCCATCTGCAACCATCTCTCGCCATCATTCCACCTTTCTCCCTGCGCCCTCCTTTCCACTTCCACTAGCTCCATGTTCCTCCCTCTGGCTTGCGCTTGTTGCTGGACTCTCCACGCTAGCTCTTCCTCCCCATCACCCTAGCTCGCCCTTCATCCCCACGCCTACTCCTCCTTTCCATCGCAACCTGCGTCGACTACGCTTTCCCTCCACCAGCTAGACCCACGCCTTTCTCCCGTGTTCCTGCACTCCCACTCCACGCCACCTGCGATCTTCCCCAACCCTTCCTCATCCCACTCTGCGCCAATTACCCCCCGGGGTCACTCCCTCTGCACTCGCATCCACCTCTCTAAACCCCCTACCCCTACTACGCTCCACTGCCCCTTCGCCATTCCTCCCTCCCTCCCTGTCCAACCCGACTTCCTTGTCCCTGCACCGTTTCCTATTCCGTCGCCATTCCATTGCACACCCCCTTCGCGCCAACCTAGTCCTCCTTGGCTTCCATTCCTCTGCATATTTACCTCTCCATCTAACATACTACCACACCCTTCGTCGCATTACCAACACTGCATTCACGCTCTGCTCAACGCTCACACTCAAACGCTCCATTTCCAATCACGCTTCTCCACATCCCTACGCAGCTCACCGCATTCCTCCACCCCTTTCCACCCCTCACACAATCCTTTTCCCTGCTCCTGCTCTACGCCCACCACTGCCCAACTTGCACTTTCCCCTCCAATCCTCCACTTCTTCTCCACCTTCCAGCTCGTCCATTCTCCACCCAACAGCCACCGTAGCTTCCACATTCAACGCTAGGGTTTAAACCTAATTTAAAACCGGTTTGAATTTTTGTTATAATAATATTATTATTAAAAATAATTATAATTATATATATATATTAAAAACTATAATAGTTTTATGCATAATAATAATATTATTATTATTTAATAACTATTTTTTTTTTCCAAGGAAAAAAATCGTAATTTTATTTATCAAGCCGAGGCGATATAAAATTACATTTTGTAGGTGCATAAGCACATCCGAGACAAGACCATAGG
>LPNX010205948.1:387039-440379 GCA_001517045.1 Pseudotsuga menziesii
CAACTGGACTCTATCAGGAAGACCTTTGCTAAGGTCGATCTCCACACATATTCTTGCATAAGTAAATAAACCTTGTTCATTCAGATCAGAATCACTTTTAATGAACTTCCCAAGCAGATTACCAATGTCTTCCAAGACTAGATGATGCCAGAAAGGAAGAGGCAAGTTTGGCAGCCGTACCCATATCGGCATTTTGGTTACCACCATAGTGTTGGCATCAAACTCAGGGAACCAGGGGGTTATGAAAAGCCCCGCTCTCCCCCAGAACCAAGGACCCTGCTCCCTGATCTTTAGATATTCTTCCTTTGATTCAAACTGTACAACAAAAAAACCTTTGGAACATAAAAGTATTTGACAATTTGTTGTCCAGTTTGTGTAGATCCAGTTATGAAGATCAAAGGATCTGGGCCAAAACCCATTAAAACGGCAAATGAGAGCATGCGTTTGAAGGGTGTTGAATAGTTGTGTTACCTCTATATTCTTGACTTCCAGAGATGGGATAACATCCAGCTTCTCCACAATATACGGCTTGGGTTGTGATGTTGGTGGAGTTGCTGTGGACTGTGATCCCTTTGTTCGAGCTGCGTCTTTGTATGAAGAGGGCCCTGCTGTTCCTTTGTTTCCTCCCCGCAATCGATACATCACATGCAAAGTAGAGTTTTTATAAACCTGGCAATCCCTCAACTTTTTACCCTCATGCAACACTTTACCCTCATGCAGTATGTAAAAAAGAGTTGGGGAATATCCTTCTTTCTGCACTATCAGGGTTTTTAGAGTCTCCCCTGTATCTTCAGCAATAACCCACAGCAATAAAGTTTTTCCTGAGGGCAGATTCACAAAAATTTGAAAGTTTCCTACCTCTGTCTTATATCCCGGATTAGAAAGACAGGAATTAATTTCATACCCTTCATCTTCAGATCGATAGGCCAATACTGGCCTTCTATAGATCACGCTCCTCGCCCTCCTCTCCTTGCCATTGAAATGACCAGCTCTGAAAAGGCATGCATTCCGAAAGAGTTCTGCAGACCAGTGCTGTAATGCTTGAAGAATGCCCCATCGAAATAAATAAATACCCGTCCTCCAATCCTCACCGCTGTGGGGATCGACCGGCGTACTCCCTTTAATCCATTGAGAGCTGCCAGTAATGCCAGCATCTATCAAATTCTCCGCCAAAAAATGCACTGCTGTGCATGCATAGTCTTTCACCTGCAAACCCTGCAAAAAAGAGATTGGGACATAACCAGATAAACGGCATGCAAGTGTAGCCGCCTTCAAGATCTCTGTCTGGCAAGAAGATGCGGTCCTGGAGGAGAACGGCCGCTGTACAATGTGGAAACGCTTCAATACCGGATATTTTGAATCGGAATACTGAATAAAGCCATCCAAAGAATGATTAACCAGACCAGGGTCCTGGCGGCCATGTTCTTCTTCGGCAGCTAGGGTGTAGCCTAGGGTTACAGCGTTCATTCTTCTCCCGCTCATTGTTATTATTTAATAACTATTATTATCTATCATTTAAATTTCTTGAAAAAAAAAATCAAATTTTTTTTGGAAGGTTATTACAACTTTTTTATATATTGTTGTCTAAGAAAGAAAACCATGGAAGCTAGTTAGCCACTCCTAATAGAAGAATTAAAAACAAAGTTACGGCATTATCGAAAAGACAATGAAGATTTATGCAGATTTATGTGACATGAATACAAAATCGGATGTAATGATTAAACTATATTAAATACAAGAAAGGTTTAATGAACAAAAAAGTTCCGACCAGAACAATCATATAGAAAAATTGTCTGCGAAAATCGAGGATTTAAAAGGCAAAAGTGATTTTAATCAGAGATTAAAAAATCAAGATATAAAGAAAGAGATAAAAGATTATGAAACATAAAAAAATAAGCTTGAAGAACATCATTAACAACAAGGATGAAGAACTGATGCAGATACGAGAGAAACTTGAAGATCGAGAATCTAAAATTGACCAGTGTCAATAACAGATAAAAATTCTTCAACAACAAAAAGAAATATTCAATGGAATAATTTCATAAAAAAAAATCCAGAGTATTTCTTGACATTCGTTTTTTTTTCAAATGCTCTCTTGCCATAGCGGTTTTATGAAGATATCCTTTACAAAGTGTATTTCATCCTTCAATTTCAAATGCCCTCTACCTATAGCAATGTTTTATTGTGCATATATTAATGGCTATGGCGTTGCCATGGAATGCAAATACACTATATGGATAGTTAAGTGTTGTACACTTGCTTTTAAGGAGAGACCCACTATAGACACCACTCAAATGTCATTCCTCCCACATGACACGAAATATATGCCTGGTCAAACTTTGAGAGCACCTTAAAAAACTATACTAGACTACACAACTTCTTCTTAGACCTTGCATGAGAGAATAGGGATAGAGACAGATCCTAACAATTTAAACAAAGAAGACCTAGTGGAATCATGTTGCAGAGATTTTTATATCAACAATATACATAGGCGTGGCACACAAGCCCAATACCATGCAGAGATATCATGCATAGATGCATAATATACAATACACAATGTCTTCAAAAATTGATAGCATAAGCTCCAAGTGTCCAACACATAGGTTTGGAGTGTGAAACCATGCAAGTAGAGTTTCACCATGTTAGGTATCACAAATCAGAGCTTTGAGTGGAGGTGTATACATAAATATAAAGATATACCACGCAACAAATACACAAAGAATATGCAACAATAAATCTAGCTCACATGCAGCGTTAACCTTTCTCAACAAAAATAATAAAACACAATAGATATAGTAAGATAACCTCAATGAAACATAAGGAAGGTTCCCTCACAAACTACACACTCAGTCATCATGCTGACAACATTTCTCCTTCCAAACGCATGCTTGGACAGGCATTAAGTCCAAGCATGCGCCACACCATATTTTGGATGAGAACAGGTTGCTTGGTCTTTAAAGAAATGAACTCCCAACAATGCTTTATAGGCCCTAAGAACTATAGGGCTCTAATACCACTATTAGGTTACCCAATTATGATGGAGCAGCAGTGACAAGCATAGACAAAAGGAATTAGGTGTGAAAGCACATTTTTCATTAAGATAGTATACACATAAATGCAATAATGTGACCCTTGGTTTCATAATTCCAAGTGGTCTTTTGGACTCTCAATGACGTTTCATATTCACCTATGACAACCAAGTGAATAATAATTACAACTTACCAAATCCCCAAGGATTAGGTTTCCAACATTCACCCTCTTAATCCGAAGGGTTGTATGTGGGTCCAAGAATATTTTGAAAGAGAGCTGAAAACAAGGACTGGATAGCCTCCACACGATGAACATTTCCTACTTGACAATCTGAATTTGCCAAGTAAGCTAGGAGAAGCTAATGTCTTATGTTAAGTGGTAAACATTGTCTATTGTCTTTAGGATGGCTTTAGGATGACCACAAACTCGATGGTTTTGGATGACCATAAACTGTTATGCAACCAAGCCCAAAAATAGCATAAAAAGAGTAGAAATAGACAAGAAGAGAGTAATACACGTCTTAATAATGAAGAATAGATATGAATAGCAATCCTCTTCGAGGGAGGAACCTCCTTACACAATGTATTGTGTACCCAAGACAAGACAATATGCAATGCTTACTAAACATGAAAATATCTCCTTCCTATATATAAGAGACATAGGTGTACAATAACAACTAATAGACCCAAGCCTACATAAATAATATGTAATAAACCACCATATAGAGGGGAATCTGCCACACTATAGGGAGGAATGTGCCCAACATTTAGGGTTTAACATGCCCCTCCCCTTCAAACAACCATTGTCCCCAACGCTTGGGTCGTTATGGATGCATCTGTATGAAGGACTCGTCTTCCCATGTTGAATATGTAGCTGGTATGTTCTTCCACTTGATGAGGTACTCAATAACAACTTGATTTCGTAATTATTTGGTCCTTGTTGCAATGATTTGTTCAGGTTTCCATATGTTTTTTCCTCTCCAAAACTCCTTTGACGGTGATGTTGATATGTCTGTTGTTTCATCCTATTTTTGGACATCTTCAGTATTTGGAGAATTGCTTTATGATGCTCTATGCGATCTACCATTGCCTGAACTATAGATTTTCCTCCTTTAAACCTTGATTGGAAGGCTGCTTTATGGCCAACTTGGACTGAGGTAAAATTGGAATTTCGGATCCTATGGGTCTGAAACTCCGGCCTTTGGTACCTTGATGTGTCCTCTTTCTGGTCACACGAGTCTGACCTAATTTGGATTCTCTAGTAAAAAGTTATGGCAAATCTCCCAACGCTTCTTATTTTTAGCCTATCCTAAAGAGATAACTTGTATGGTATGCCGCGTGTCTAATATTTTGAATCTGAGTCTAAAATCACTATCTTCTTTCTGATGCAACAGGTCTCACTCAATTTGGATCTCAAATTCCCCAGATATGACATTTTTCCCTAGAACACTTGTTTCAAACCTTGATTGGAATATTGTTTTAGGGCCTACTTGTAACTGAGATAAAATTTGAATTTCGACTTCTCTGGGTCTGAAAACTTGGCCTTTGGTACCCTAATGTGTCATCTTTTAGATGCCACAGGTTTGACGTAATTTGGATTCTCTAGTAGAAAGCCATTGCAAATGTCCCAACTTTTCTTCTTTTATGTCCTTTCAGGAAAGCGAACTTATACAGTATGCCACGTCTCCAATATTTCGTATACGAGGTTGAAAACCCTACCACAGGTACTATGTTATGTATTCTTTCTAATGAAACAAGTCTTACTCAATTTGGATCTCAGATGCTCCAGATATAACAATTTTCCCCATAACACATGTTTGAGACTAGCTTTTGGGATAGTTAGAAACCCTAACTTATTGAAGGTGTAACTCATTTCCTGTAATGAATGAAGATCTGAAATTTTTATCACAGATTCTTCGGTCTTTTTTGGAAGTGGGTTCCGAGTTTCGTTGTCTAAGTCATTGTAGAAAAAAATTATAGCGAAAATTCCAAGATCACTTGTTTTAAATAAACGAGCCCCGAGGAAAGAGCTATGATACAAAATGTTATGCAACCAAGTCCCAGAAACCGCATAAAAACAGTAGAAATAAACAAGAAGAGAGTAATCCACGGCTTAATAATGAAGAATAGAAATGAATAGCAATCCTCTTCGAGGAAGGCGCCTCCTTACACAATGTATGGTGTACCCAAGACAAGACAATATATAATGCTTACTAACATGAAAATATCTTATTCATATGTATAGGAGGCATAGGTGTACAATAACAACTAATAGACCCAATCCTACACCAATAATATGCTAAGTCACCTGACACGAGGATACGAAGGACACGGAGATATATATAATGTGTCCTATGTGTCCCAATTCCAGGGATTATTGTGTCTATGTTGGACAGTCGAATCCACAATGAGACACTTGAATCGGACACGAGGACACATTATATATATATATATATATATATATATATATAGATCCACATTTTTACAAATATTCAATAGAAATCAGAATCAATGAACATTTAACATTAGTAATTTGTTACACATTTATAAATCAAATCAGTAATCACAATGACATTATGAGACACGTAGATAATTCATGATACATTATGCTCATGATAGTCATAGATCAAGATGTCAATACTCGAGAATCAGAACCATATTTCTCATTAAGTCATCAAAATCTGTATTACATAGATGTCGAAATGCCACTGGAAAATGCCAAATAAACCAAGCTCTTCCTAGGGTTCAAGCTCTTCTCATCCTCCACACCAGTAGATCAAGCTCTTCTCATCCTCCACACCAGCAAATCAAGATCTTCCACGGAAAACGTGTCTTGTTTTCAGGACACGTCCTGATATACGCAGGACATGCGTGTCTGAAATCAGGGCACGCTGAAAAGACGTCTCCAACACGCAGACACAGGACACGTTGCCCCATATGGACATGTCCAGTATTTGAGATAATATGTAATTCACCACCATATAGGGATTAATGTGCCACACTATAGGGAGGAATGTGCCCAACATTTAGGGCTTAACACAAACCAAAAAGGTTAGCAAAAGCAACAAAGGTTGATGTTTTCTACTAAATGGTGGTTTTAGGTTGACCACAAACTCTGAAACTTAGAGCTAACTTTCATTCTTGCTCAATGGTTCCCTCTGAAACTTGGCTCTAACTCATGTTCTAGCTCAATGGTTACCTCTAGAACTTGGCTCTAAGGCTCAACAGTTTCCTCTAGAAAATGGTGGTTTAAGGATCACCATAAACTGATGTTTAGCCGAAGTTGGAAGTCTTCTACTAAATGGGTGGTTTTTGGCTAACCACGAACCAAAAAGGTTGTTTAGGATGACCACAAATCGATGTGTGCTCCAGAACATGGCTCTAACTTTGTATTTTGTCCATAACTCTGACTCTAGCTCTAGCTCTGGCTTGAGGCTTTGGCTATTGACTCTGGTTCTGGCTATGGTTCAAGTTCAATTATTCTCTGTCAAATTTATATGGCTTCAAGTTCAATTATTCTCTGTTAGGTACAAGGCGAGAAGCAAGAAAACGTTCTTCAATGATGGTGAAAGTGCATGATCGTGCCTCCAATGGCAATATATATCAAAAAGGTAGGTTTGAGTGTCATAACTAAACACAATGCCTATCCAAACATCTAATAGTGGTTTTGAGTGTCAAAACTAGACACAAAATATCACAATCTAAGCTATGAATTATTGGAAACACAACAAGTCTTTCAGTGCTGAGACCTACGAGGGCTTCTTGCACCTCCACCCTTTGATAGTAAGGCTCAATCTCAAAAATGGATGGTGACAATTTCTACCGAGAATGCACCCAATATAATTCAAATTCATTTCAAACATTGCAAGTAATCTTAGAAAACAACTATTTGCAAGTAACAAAAATGGGTTGCTTTGAACAAGAACTAGTTCAGAATGTTGATTCTGGAGTTGAATTGACCTTCAAGTTTGGATGCTTTAACTTTGAATACTTTGAATTCTTAAATATGAAGTTCTTGAGTTGGATCTTCAATCTGTCCCAATGTCCACCAATTTGGCATACTTGAAGAGTTCGACTTGTTCAGCCAGGGAAAGTAAAGGTTACTCCACAACCTTCTTGATGCAAAGCAATCTGTCACACTCATACACCTGTGGAATCCAAAAAATACCACTAGTTGAAGAGGAGTTAATTTAATACGCACTTATGTTCCTGTAGTCACCCTCTCTACTCTCTTTTCTGAAGAATATAGCACAAAAGTGTGCTCTATGTCAAAATCACAAGATCCGATCATGCCATCCTCAAGCACTGCAATCACAATATGGTCACCTGCTAGACTGTACGGTATTTGTATAACTGGTGTCCCAATATCTATGGTTGAAATCCTGTATCCAATTAAAGCATAAAATTCAACAATGTGTCGCCCCACTACCGCAGCAAGTAAAGCATGTGTATAATGAAAGGTCCTGCGGTGATGTTGTGAGGCCGCAAGCGACCTGCCACAAATCCCGAGGCTACCTCTAGTGGAATAAAGTACGATATGCTCTTGCTCAAGAGGCACCGATGCTTCAATCACCTCTAGAATGTTGAGCCTGAATACAAAATAACTCACACACAGAAGCTCACACAAGGTGAGGGAAGATGGTCACGGTGCAAAAGATACATAGATACCAAAACATGTTTCATTGTAGCTTTAGCAAACCATTAAATTTTTCACTAATAAGAGCTCACTAATCAAGAAGTAGATTGAAAAAAGGAAATATAATCATTTTAATATTGCCCCGGGCATGCTCTTTTTAAGTGTTATCTCAGAAAAAGATAATATACATGCTGAGAAAAACACATTTTTATCTAGCAGCATTCCTTTCTTCTGTTGTGGGTGGACTTTTTCAGTGAAGTTTTCTCTTTCAAAGCTGACTTTTGTAGTCAATCTTCTGAGAGCTTTTAACCGCCTCTTAAAGGGCTTCCAATGCCATATTACTTGCTCAAATCCATTGTGTATGCTGGTTGTAATCTGCAGTTTAGTGATTGCATATTTTGTGACTATATGTAATCTAATTATTACAGGATGAATATCTAAAGCTCAGGTATGAATCTTAAAAATATAAAAAATACCCTTCGGTGCTCCTCTGAATCTACATTCCAGCGCAACTGAAATCACTGAAAACGGATGAATAATGAAAGAGAAATCTCAAATTTACCAGCAGTGGCTCCAAAAACAGTGAACTTCCTCTACACTTATCAATTTTTGGGCATTTCCAGTTGTGGTTCTCAATAGATTCTTCCTTCAGCTTGTAAATCTCCTGAGTGAAAAATTTGCCCAGATAATTATATTCGCCCAACAAGAGAAAGAACTCTCATGGATAGCATGCTTTGGACAGCTACCATAGCTTCCTCCAGGCCTTAAGAACTATGGGGCTCTGATACCACTGTTGGGATGCCCAGGTACACAGTCACCCAAGGATTAAACAAAGACAAATGAATAGACATGAAACTACACATTTCCATTGTGAATTTACACAGATAAATACAATATTTATATGAGTGACACTTGGTTTCACCTTCCAAGCCATCTCTTGGACTCCAAAATGACTCTTCATATTCACTAACCGTAATGGATTAAGTTTCCAACATAAACTTTTGCAGAATGCCCTTTTAAGTCATGGTAACTGAGTGCAAGTAATTCTGCAAATTCTTTTAATTTCAACTACCATCTTTTCCAAATCGTATTGGATCTACCTTTCTTTATTGCCACCCTCTCCATCTTTGATCTTCAAGCCTTATCTGTTACTTCTTGATATTTCATCGGAAAGGATATGTTCTCCTACCTGCCCTCCATTGTTCACTTTTTTGGTATCTGACCTATATTGTGAAAGGGCAGATCTGATATTGTTATTATCTTAAATGCAGCTGATTTTAACATGTTTTGCTAGTTGTTGAAAGAAAGACTAAATATTCTACATAACGGATTTCCTAGTATTCTACTTCATTCTCTACCCCATAATCCAGGTGCTTTTAGATGTGATTTTCTTTCTTTAAATCCATCTAAAACAAGTTGAGATTTTGTTGAGATTCTGAAGTTTCTAAATGACAATTTACTTCAAGTAAGAATATTAATGTATTAACTACATTCAACTACTGCAATTATTAAATAATAAACAGATAGGGATTAATACCCAATCCTGTTTACACAAGTGATTCATATATTTATATCCAAGTGAGTTAACTCGATCAGTTTGAAAGGACTGTTTCAAGGCAATATTTGCCTTGTGGTGTCCAGTTCTAACCCGGTTGAGTCCCATTGGGTTACCAGTCGCTATTGTGTCTAGTGGTCGAATCAAACCACAAAGTTTTCTTCGAATAGAGAAGTGATTCACATATTTATTAGTTTGTCAAAAAGAAAATGAAGTGTCAGTTTGAACATCATGGAAATTGCCTATTAGGAAAGTTCAAATTTTCAATACTGAGCTTTTCCAATAGTTGACTGGAAGGATGAATAAATTAAAATATGATGCCCTTAAACCATGAGAACAAGTGTGAAACATTTAAATCCGAGAACGGGAAAAATATATCGAATAGTAAAACTAGTCCAGAAAGGACACTGTGCAGCCTTCTACATAGGCCTCTGTGAAGATACAAAAAAAAATTGTCCAGATTAGATTAATTCAATCACTCTGGAGGACTCTGAAGACTAAAGCCTCTTGCATGAGGCAAGAAATCATCCTTGCTTGCGCTATGGGCAGAACTGACAGAATCTTCCTCTGTATTATGTTGATTTGCAGAGCCATCATCTTTTTGATACCTGCTCCTCTCTTGGACTATTGGCACTACAGCTTCCTTTCCATTACCATTTTTGTTTCCAATTAAACTCGTGTATATGGACAGTGCTTGCGCCATCATGCTTGCAGGATTTGCAACATTACTTGGAAGCAACATTGTTGTTCCCTACAAAAACCATAATCATGATATCAGGTACACCCCAGATTATCAGACAGTATATGCTGCTTTATCATTTACTTTTCACTTTGTGGATATGTAAAAATGCAATTTTTCTTTCATTTTCAATTTTAGAAACATTTCCAAAAGTTGACGGTTCTGCTTCTATATCCTATCTGTTTGCTTAAAATCATTGTGTTTGTACTTCCATTCAGTTCAGTAGATGTAAGAGATACCTCCTTTGCAATCATACTGAATGCCTGAATATATTGTTCAGCAATTCTCAGACTGGCAGCCTGTTCAGTACATCATATCCATCAGGCAATGTCAAATAATTTTGGGTTAGTATACAAAATTAAATCAAGTTGCACTATATATCATAACCACATTGTATTTATGAAAGTAAAAAGACGAGGCAATTCTAACAGAATAGCCAAATGATAACTTAAAAGGACAACTCTCTACAAAGTTAAAAATAGGTGTCCAACATCTATTACGACCTGACAAAACTAAATGGAGAACTAATCAAACTAATTACTAAACAGGAGGCTTAAACATTTAAAATTCACAAAGCTGTTATTAATTTGTATGCTCCATGAGAAACCTTTACAAGTATAGGGGTGTTAACCCTCAAATAATCAAAATGATTACCAATGGCATCATCAAAGCAAACCTAGAATATTATGCATTCAATCAGTTGGCAGTGATTGATCTAGAAGGATGAAAACACCATGTGCATTATGGCTCTCAGTATCAGCAAGAATGATTGGATTATGTCTAGAAATTCACGTCTATTCAAACAGAATGGCCCTTCAATGCATAGTTACATGAAACTGTTAGTCCATGGGCAGATCAAGAATTCTCAAATTGAATATAAGGAGAGGCTTGACTGTATCCTTTTGCTACTAGCCAATGATAAAATATACATTTCACGTAAGCTTCCTAGACCCACCTAGCCCTGAGCGTTAGCTCAAGCGGCATGAGCCAGACGTGAGATCACTCCCCCCAAAGTTGGGGCAGTCACAGGTTCTACTCTCTTGATCCCCTCAGAGTTGGGCTCCATAATCAGGGCCAACTGTTTACCCTGTTTACCATCCATGAATCATTGGGAAGTACTCGGAGGGTTTTCCATGAGGTCATTCCTTGGAAAAAAGAAGGCTTCATAAACCCACCTATAAAATCAGTTTCTTTTAAATTCATGTGTAAATGAACAAACATGAAAGATAATCCAAGCACTATCTTAACAAGCTTCTATAATATATATCATCCTCTTTAGAACAGCTCTTGTGGGAAACCCATGAATGCACTCGAAGCAGTCAGCACTAGGTAACACTTAATAGTAGAGAGCTAGTTAGTCAGGTAAACAGCTAAAAATCAAGCAGTATTATTTCATTTAAAAACTAAATACCAACCTCTACCCCACCATTTGATTGAATAGAATTTGAGAGCAATCCAATGCCTTTCGCTGTTGCTTCAGCCCTTGCTAGAATAGCTTCAGCTTCTCCTGCAGATATACGTACAAACCTTCAACATACGACTTTGCAAACCATGCAGGCATGCACAACATCTTAAGAATCAAGATTACATTGTACAGTATAACATTTTGTAAATAGCTTCATATCAGAGATTAAATTTTGAAATTAATATGTAAATCTTAGTTGGACCATAAATACATAATACATGTTACACCTGAACTCATTTTATAGATTTTCATCTCCAGTTTGGACATTATCAAGCCGCCAATGATTTACAAGTAATTTAGAAGCAAGGTGAACCTAATGGTCTGAAATGCATATGTTTATTTACATTGAAAATTTCAAACCACTCAAAAACATCTCTTACATTTAAATTTCGAAAGCAAGCTCCAACTTTTGACTTTTTTACGATTCAAAGCATGGCTTAACAACATCCTCTAATAGATGAGCATTTTAAACAATATACTTTATTATTCTGAATCCAGAGACCACGTCGACAAAAAACACCTGAATCAATAAGAACCACATTAACTTTATCCACGACAAAGATGACTCTTGGGCCAGCTCTGTTCAGCATGAAATTCAGCATTCCACCATATTTTAGTCTCTTGATCGGTTTTTGCTTCAGTGCCAAACTTTAATTCTACCAATAAGATGGTATTTCTGGGAACATATTCAAAAACATAAAGGAAACTAATAAACAAAGAAGGACAGTAATGGCAAATAAAATAAGGGAACCATCATTATTGGATACTGGGATACACCACAAAAGAATGAGATATATCGAGCATATAACAAATAACAAAACTAATGGTTGACTATAAGTATTACAACTAGAGACCATACAACTACACGCTAAGAATGGGTAGAAAGTATCATGAAAATACAGGGAAGAAATTATCAAGGAGAGCCACAGAATTTACAAGGACAGAAATATAAATACCAAGTTTATGAAATCAAATGCAACTTATATAAATTGAATACTTGGTTCAAGAATTACTAAATTGCAACATAATAACCCAAAACAAGAGTCCATATTCAACGCCAATCATACTCGCAAGGAAAAAGGATGGTTCCTACAATCTCCATATCGACTAGAGAGCATTAAATAAAATTGGCATCAAAGATAAGTTTCCCATTCCATTTGAAGATGAACTATTAGATGAGCTTCATGGTGATAAATATTTCCCCAAGCTTGATCTAAGATCTGGTTATTAGTCACCTGACACGAGGACACGGGACACAAAGGACACGAAAATACGAGCGTCCAATATAGACATGGTGACCCCCGGAATCAGGACACAGAGGACACGTTTTTTATAATAATAATAAAAATATATATATATATATATATAGAGAGAGAGAGAGAGAGAGAGAGAGAGAGATCCAAATTCTTTTAGAAACTAGAACATTTACAAATATTCAATAGAGATTGTTAAATTACTATTAGGAATCAATACACAATACACATTTTGTTGTTCACAAATCACAATGAGACACAAATATGATAGGATATTCATATAGCTCAAGATCTCGAAACCTTATTTCTCGTTAACTCATCAAAATCAAAATGCATTACATAGATGTCGGAATGCCAATGGAAACTAGTAGTATTAAATAGTAAATACAAAAAAGGGGTAGATCATAGAGAAGATCAAGATGGAAGAATCTCATCTGTCATAGTCCTCCTCCATGCTTGAATCAACAAAATCATCACTTCCCTCTATCTCCTCCTCCTCTCTGCCCATCTGTCGATCTGCATCTGTTGGTGTGGAGGATGACCCTTCCATAGGACCACCATCATCAAAAGTGACCAGCTCTAGCATTGGATCACTAAGATCTATGTTGGCTAATGCTAGATCAGTAGTGTTGTCCAAACCCATATAATCAGGATAGACACCCCACATCTTTGTCTTTCCCTTCACCCACTCCTCCCTCTTCCTGTAAATAAGAGGAAGGTTGGAGTGCACATACACCATCGACTCTACCCTGGATTGCTCAAGCCTTCTCTTCTTCAAACTGTACAAGTTCCCATATGTGCTCCAATTCCTCTCACAGCAAGAGGATGAAAGTAACTTGAGAGATGACCCTCAAGGCTATCTTCTGTAGAAGAGGGTATGCTCCCCCATGAATTGCCCACCAAACATAGGGTTTCTTAACCTCCTCTGTCTCTAAGCACCTCATAGCCTCCAAATCTCCCAGTGGCAATGGAAAACTCTGCAAATCCCTCCTCCACCTCCTCAAGCATGTCTCTATCCTAAAGTAGTCGTCTAAATGTTGTCTTCCTACCCTGTGGAAATCTCTCCATCCATGTGAGGAGGGACTCTGCATGAGGGCTCTGACCCACCACTGAGCCACTCATGACTGTAGTACTTGGGGTTCAATGAGTGGGCCAAGCAATGCAAAGGTGAGCAATTATTATCCCCCATAGAGATAAGAATATCTTATCTCATGGACCATAAGTTCTCTATCGATGTCTCATACTCAGCACGCTCATTCTCCATAACAATGGTCCTCACAGACTCAATCATGGAATCCCACCCCTCATAAACTTTTGCTAGGATGGGTTAGTCCTTGTTTGCAAACTGCAACAAAGAAATGATCAGATCCATGATCTTAGAGGTAAGATCTACCCTCTCCCACCAACCATCATCTATCATTGTGTCCTTATCTCTTTTGAAGCAATCTAGTCCACTTTTCTCCAAAAGGACCAAAACTCTGAAATAAGCATGGACCCAAGAGCGGTTTTGACCTCCCTTAAGCTCTTGAGCATGATGAATGAGGAAGCAAACTGAGTATCTGCAACCTTCAACAATGAAAGATGTGTGTACTCTTTGTAGATTGTGAGGGCATTGGTGTGGTTTTGTACAAAGTTACGGATATGGTGTGCATCCTCAATAAGTTTGCCAATCCATGCCACATCAGAAGCAATAGATTTCAGTGCTAGATTCAAAGAATGGACAATGCAAGGTGTCCAAAATACCTGTAAGATCAATAAAAGAAAGTATAAATGAGTCTATACTCTAGACTCTACAAGACTACAACTAACAACTCAAATGAAAATCTATGAAAATCTAAATTCTTATGGATATTTAGCTTCCACAAGCATGCCAGCAGCCTTGCAAACAGGTGCATTGTCCGTGATGATTTGTACACAAGACTCAACATCTACGTCTTCAATGACTTTGATGAACAACTCACCCATATATTGTGCATCCTTGTATTTCCCAAGAGCATCCCACCGCTTTCAAGAACACCAGTCCATTTGGGGAAGACACTATGAAATTGATGAGTGGATGGCGTGTTGTATCCGTCCATCCATCAGAAACAATACTAACACCAACTTAGGGCCATTCAGATCTAACTGGCTCAAGAATTTTATCCACCTTCTTTGCCTTAACCAACAATGTGGTTCTAAGCTTCTCTGAACCAGGATGCACATAACTAGTTGGAGCTCGTTCAATAAGACTTCGACACATCTCTATGAACAATGGTGACCATGCAACATTGAATGAAATGAAGTTGAGGTAGAAAAAGAATGCAATGGTAAGGTCTGCCTCTTTTTGTGCCTCTTGTTGAAAAATCTTTGTCCATTGGACCACTTGTAGTTGGCCTCTTTGTCTTTCTTATTAGATAAGTATCAATCTCACTTCCATATCGGCTAGGTGGAGGACTAGTGCTAGAGGGCTTCCTCAAGAATGAAAGAGGATCCTCATTTTGTTGTGTTTTGCTTGTTATTGCCACCTTCCCTTTGGCCAACATGATCCTCTTTCTCCATCTTCCTCCTCTGGGTGTTACTCACTGCTTTGCATGAAGAAATCCCACAAGGAAGGGTCACAAATGCCCCTTAATCCGGTGATAAGTTCTTTTGAACTCATTCTTGCAAAAATTGCAACTCCAACACACATTGCCTCCCCCACCAAGCTTTGCTCCAGGCCCTTCTTTCCTTGTCACATACTTCCACAAAGGGTATTTACTCTCTTGGGCTTGTTGCCTTGCAAAAACAGGGTTAAACTGACAATGAGCTCTATTACCTACTAAGTCATACTGAGTTGGTATTATCATGTGAGCCAGGTGATGAGAACATACACTCGTTCACCCTTCAGAATTCAGAAGTCATTCAGGTTTTGACTGGGAACTTTTTGTTATTTTTTTGTATACACATGTTCATACCCCCTTGGGGAAATTGTAAAAAATGTCCTAGCATTTAATTTTTTATAAAAGGCTCGGCTTCCCAAACTTAGGCATCAAGCCGACTAGCCCAGAGTGTTTTTTCCCTCGGTTATTATTGGTTGTTGAACAAACGACTAATAATTTCTGAGTTTTTCACTCACACCTCCAAAGTTGGGGTAGTTGTCTTGGTGTTTCGGCCTTAGGAGGTTATTAGAGCCTTCGTGTCAGTGTTTTTCAGGGTGCTAGGCATTGATTTTAAGTTGTATGGACATGTGCTAGGTCCCTTTAGAGTTTCGTCAGTTTCCAAGAAAATAAAAAATTTCCACAAAATTAGACCATTTTTTAATGGTTTAATTAGAAATTTTCAAAATGTAATAAAAGTCAGATACAGAGTCCATTTCTGACGTGGGGACACACGTTTTCACACCCGGAGCATCCACTTTACCTCAAGGACCACTTTCCATTTCAGTCGGGCAGCCGAAACACCCCGTGAGGCATAAATTTTCAAAATGTAATAAAAGTCAGATACGGAGTCCGTTTCTAACGTGGGGACACACGTTTTCACACCCGAAGCATCCACTTTACCTCAAGGACCACTTTCCATTTCAGTCGGGCAGCCAAAACACCCCGTGAGGCATTGTTTAGCTAAAAACGCTTTAAATTGGCATTTTAATGCTAATTTTCAACAAAGTGGCACCATGGTGAAAGTTTGAAAAAATAAAAAAATAAAAATATTTTTGAGTGGGCTGACATGGCATGGGTCCCCCTAAGCCTCACGATCCCCTTTCAAACTTAAGTCTTTATTAAAACAATGGTATTAAGTTTTGTTTTAAATGAATGGAGCTCACATGGAGATTGGGTGACATCATGGAGACTCCACGCTAGTGTTTGGTAGAAGCTAGCGCTGGAGATTGGGGTGGCCCCTCCCACTTTGGGTTTATTTTTATTTGTTCTTTGCGCCGAGAGGCACTTTCTACAGCTCAAATGGATGAGATGTGTCCCATCTGTAACACTCAAGTGGCACATGTAGGCTCAATAAAAATAAAAATAATAATAATAAAAAGTAAAAAATAAAAAAACTTATAATATGTGGCTTATAATTAAAAAAATATAAAATAAAAATATTATACTCATATAAGTATACAACCATATTAGAGCAATACTCACAATCTTACAAACTCAGTAGTAAAATTCAATTGACTTGAGTAGTAAAAAGAAAAAGTATAAAAAACCAAGAACATATAAATTTAATTTTAAATAAACTAAAATGTAAAACACATTTCGTTGACTTTACAAAATAATAGCTATTACAATAACAACACTACATTTACCTTAGAAAACCCCGTAGAGAAAAACCAACCTTCAATAATAGATTTATTATTGGTTGGCCAAGGCTAAGAGCATCTCTGCTGCTCACTTTGGCACATTACAATGGAATGTTACAAACATATTTATAAGGTTCTTTAAATGCAAATACAACTAGCAAGAAACAGGGGGCCACTAAAACCATGTGCTTTAAACCACTTACATCCTTGCTCATTCCCAAGTCAAGGTTAACCCTAACATGTAAATGTTGTGTTTAAAATCTTCATTTGATGGTAAAATGTTTTTCAAATTCCAATTTATTCTCGAAATCTAGATTTTAAAATTTTATATGGATTATTTTACTCATTAACTACTCTTAATATACATTATTAGTTTTAAAGAAAGACAAGTAAAGCAATTTTTGGAAAACTATTTGATTATATGATTATTAATGTTACTCAATTCATTTTCTTCTAGATATTTACCCTATTTTGAAATTAATTAAGCAAGTTCACCAAGTAGGAATACTTATTATACATTTTTATAAATTAAAAAGGGTTTGCACCTCAAGAGAATTTGATCCCTCCCGGTGCTTGGTAGAGACATAGTTAAGATGGATCTATACTGGTAATGCTTTTATTCAAAGTGTGGCTCATACATAACGATCACGTGGATAATGGATGACGCGAGGCTCACAATGGTTTTGTTGGTAGCGAGTGGGGAAAGGGGGTGGACCCCTCCTCACTTAGATCTTCATGTTATTTGTTTGCTAAAATTGTGGTTTATTACCATGTGGCTATCGCTTACATTCTTTACATCACTCAATTCCTCACGTCAACATTGGATTCTTCACACGTGAGGTTTGTTGAAGAATGTCGATTTGGAGTTGGTGAATTAGATTGAGTGTGTTGGCAATTGATTAAGGGTTAACTGAGAGAGGTGTCAATCACCTCTACAGTTCAACTCAATCTCTCTTCACTTCAACTCAGATTAGCTCAGTGTGACTTCAAGTGTATCTTCACTGTTGGTAGCCCCCCAGGGGTTGGGCTCTGGCTATAAATAAAACAGCCTTTCTCTCTTCCAAGCTAGTTAGAGTTGGATGAAGAGCTGGTGCCTATTGTAATACTATTATTTTGCATCTATTTGTTGAGAATAAAGAAGCTTTGGAGGCTATACCGTGTAGTGCTTGTATTGTGTGGATCCCCAGCGTCATGCTGCTAATGCGGTAACTGTAATTTTTCAAATGTTGTGCTTTTCGTGTTCTAGCTTCAAAGGATTCAGTTGAATCAAGTAAGAGTTTAGATTTGGCAAGTAAGTTTACTTGCTTTATTTATTCATGTTGTGTATGTTCAAAGATCTAAGATTTTGCTTAAATAAGATTATTTGTGCATGTTCTTTTTTCTTCCATACATTTATATCTAGATCTCACGGTTTTGTGCAAGTTTTTGTGATCTAGTTGCAGGTTCCCGATCGAATGAGGTGTGGATCAAAATTAACGCCACTTCTTATTCAATAAGCTCAAGACACTGTCCCTCGGTGCTCCACAGAAGGGACTTCCTCATGCTTTCTTGTTATCCCAACAGCAAAACCAATCTTCTCTCCTCTTTCTCTTTCATTAAAATTAAAATTTTCTTTGGTTACTATGTTTATGCATGAGCATCTAGTTTTATCATATGCAAAATTCTTTCATTAGATCTCATATATAAACTTTCAAAGCTAGATCTCGTTTTCAAAAAAGTTTCATAAACATCTTAGATCTAGTTTAGGGAGATTGTCATTTTTCAAGACATTTGAAAGTAGATCTAAGAATTTGTTGAATGCATGGTTGTTCCCTTGAATCTAAAGGGTTTTATTTAACAAATCAAGTGCTTTAGATTGGCTGCCCCAAAGCTAGCCAAGATCCTCAAGAGGACTTGTCCTCTTGAGCCATTTTTGTCTTTTCTTAAAAATACTTTAACGTAGTATTTTTTGGAGGTTGTCCAAAGACACTTTTAAAGTGTTTTTGGGTACTTTACACTAATTAAAGTTTGCTGGTTTTTAGCAGGTCCATCCGAAAAGAGGAGGAGGTGCTGTCCGAAAAGCGATTTTTGGGCCATTCGAAACCCCCTTGGGGTCTCCCCATCAGCCGTAGTCATTATTGTTGTACTTTGTAAGCCCTTGGGTTCGTTCGATATAATAAACAAGCGGCATTTTTCAAATAAGTTTTGTAACCGAGTAATAAAAAAGCAAGTTTGAGTAGGCTCTTTTGAGCCAACTCCCCATCCCCCCAGCGGGGATTCTGCGTTTTTGTGATTTTTTTAGTTTTTTTTTTTAGTTTAGTTGTTTTTAGTAGCATTGTAGGCTTTGATTCACAAACATTTCAATATCTTTTACAAATTCAAAGAAATCATACTACTTACCCCACGACTTCAACAACCAATAATAACCGAGGAAAAAAACACTCTAGGCTAGTCGGCTTGATGCCCAAGTCCGGGAAGCCGAGCCTTTTATAAAAAATTAAATGCTAGGGCATTTTTTACAATTTCCCCAAGGGGGTATGAACATGTGTTTACAAAAAAATAACAAAAAGTTCCCAGACAAAGCCTGAATGACTTCTGAATTCTGAAAGGTGAACAAGTGTATGTTCTCATCACCCGACTCACATGATAATACCGACTAAGTATGACTTAGTAGGTAACAAGCTCCACTGGAAGCAGTTGGAGCACTAGCAGGGGTAGAAGAGGATATGCTTGGAGGAGGAAGAGGAGGAGAGTATCTAGATGGGGCATTTCTCCCTTTCTTTTTCCCTTTAGTTGTTGCCCTAGCCGATTGAGACATTCTTCTTCTTACTTGATGGTGAGCTTGACTCCTCTCAACAAATTCCTCCCTCAAATGCACTTGGAAACCCTTGCAAATGCTTCAAATCTCCTTTCACTTGCAAAAAAACACACTCTTATCTCTCACTTCACTTGCAAATGTAAAAAAGAATGAGGAAAATTCAACTTTAAAGCAATCGTGGGCGTCTTTTTTTTTAAACCGTGTCCTGGAATCGGGACACGATGTGACAGTCGCAGGACACGGTTCCAATTCGTGTCGAACAATTCGCGTTCGACACGGCCCCACGAGACATGTAGGGGTAATTCAACATGGTTGGTTACGTAGGGGGATATTTGATGGCTTTGTGGGGTGGTTCTTCTCGTTTGTTGCTTAGTATGTTGATTTGATGTTCTTGCTTGTCTGACAACATAACTCTTCTGTGTATGTTCATTTTGACCCTGTCGTTGGCCAAAATGACATTTATAATTGGGGTGTCGATAAGGATTTATTGTTGCTTGTTTTTCTGTTGGATTGACTTCCTTTTGAACTGTGATGGAAAACGAATTTGTATTTGTTTCTTCTTCAACTTGAATTTGTTTTCCATAAACTTTGGATGCTTCCTTCTGGATTTGTGCTACTTTGTTCTCCAATAGATTGTTATCACTCTGAATCTTCTCGCACCTGTCGTCTTGAGACTTTTTGTCCTCTTTTAACTTCTCGATTTGTTCCTCTAACTCTTGATTAACCTTCTTTAGGGCAGAATTTTCTTCGTCATTTTCCGATGATTTTTGCTGGAGAGCTTGAATCTTCTCTTATAACTTTTGACTGCATTGAAATTTATCCTTTGCCTTCTTGATTTGAAGCAGCAATTTCTGATTATGATCTCTTAGACGAGAGATCTCTTCATCTCGTTCTTGTATGTCCTTGTCGAATTTATTTCTCGCAATTTCAAATTCCTTTGTTTCGTGGACTTCCGAATACGATCCTTCAATTTGGTATTTATTAAATCATTAAAATACTTCTCCTTGTCATGTTCAAATTGTAATTTTTTATTGCTGTCCTTGTAGTATCCTAATTCGCTTTCAAGTTTATGTGATTGCAACTGTGAGTTACTTTGTTTGTCTTTCATAATAAAATATTTACCACATATTGGACAGGAGCGATTGCCATTCTTAAACAATGTCGAATATTGGAATTCCATTTTGCAATAAGGACACTTAGTCCAAAATTTAGATTTATATATGGAATCCATAATTTTTTTAACAATTCCGCAATTGTGTCTTTTCAATGTCTTCTGAGACTTGATTTCTGCTCTTTATAATATCTTCTTGATCTTTTTTGTTCGGGGGGGACAATTATTAATAAATAATTATTATTATAAAAATAATAATAATAATTTTATTATTTTTAAATGGATTAAATAATATATAGTATTATAAAGAATATATTATTATTATAATATTTTTTTTTAATAATAATAATAACAATAAGTTATTATTATGTAATATATATATAATTTTTTTTTGTCTCGTGGAGTTTATAACGGAAGCGGTTGTAAGAGGAGGGGCGGCGAGTTTGGAATGGAGGTGGGAAGTGGCAAATGGAAAACGTGCGGGAGATAGTAGCAGGTGGGAGGCGGGTGCAGGCAGAAACAATTAGAGGCGGGAGCAGGCTGACGTAGCGGGAGGCGAAGGCTGGGCGACGAGGGGAGCGTGGAGTGGAAGAGTTGGAAGAGGGAAACAGCAGCATGAGCAGGCAGCACAGTGTTGGAGTGATAGTGAGGGGACGGCGGGTAGTTGGTTTGTAGGCAGCGGAGGGCATGGACGAGGGCGAGAGGGGTGGCAACTTGTGCAAGAAATGGGAGGATGAAGAGCGGAGAGAGGGAGGGGCTGCACAGGTGGAAGACAGAGGGAGGGAGGGTTGCATGAGGGTGTGGACAAGTTTGTTGGGTGCAGTGGATGATGAGGAGGTTGGGGAAGAGAATTGGTGAGGAGGGAGGTCGTGAATGGAGTCTAGGAGGAGTGGAGGTCGCGTGAAGGGAGGCGAGAGGTGCGTCGGGGGTTACAACACGCGAGAAGCCACAGAGGAAGGTGTCGAGGGTAGGGGAAGGAAGGGCGGAATGGAGTTGATGCAATGTGTAGAGGGGTTGGAATGTTTGTGAAGGGAGATGAGCGCAGGTGTGAGGGAAACGGGTTGGAGTAGAGGTGCTTGGAGGAAGGGGCCTACGATGGAAAGCAAGCCCAGGAAGAGTGCAAGTGAAGAGTAGCGGAGAAGAGTGACTGGGATGGAGAGCTTGATTTAGGGAAACCCTAGAATTTATGGCTAAAAGCCAAGGTTCAGAGAAGCTCTGAGATGATGGCCACTAGCCGGATCAGGTTGGCTTTGATACCACTGAAACGAGAAAAGCTTGTTTACTAAGAAAACTTCTAGTGCTAAAAAAAATAAATGATCCATGTATGGATATAATAATATATTTGATAAGAGATAAAATGATTTACAATTACATTGCCTTGGGCTTTATAAGCCATTTGGCATCTTTTTGAATATAAGTCATGTCTTTTGACTTTTCATAATTAGTTAATTAATTACTTCTTATTTAATAATTAATAATTATTAATATTAATTTATATTAATATTAATAATTAACATTAATATTTAATATTATTAATTATGGTATGGTATATAATATTTATATAACATATGTGCCAAATCTCAAAATGAATTTGCTCTTAGTTTCGGCAATAAAGGACAATGGATACACCATCTCTTTCGAGGGTGGTCAATTTCTTATTCGACTGAAGGGATCCGGCATAGACTCAACAATTCTTAGTGTCAGAGAGGGTAGGGTATATAGGTTACCGCAAAAACCTGTAGTTGGATCGAAGGGGATCTTGGACCATGGATCGATGTCAGTCGTAGAGGACAAGGAGTAGAAGGCTCCGAAGGCTGAGCAAAGTTCACAGACTTCTAGTGTGGGAGTCAACCTTCAGATGGGAAGAGGGAGTTAGCCCCTTCTAGTTTTGTCAGGAGACCTACTTGGTACGAGATGACATTGATGGATGCTTAGGAGCATGAGGAGGCTCCTAGAAGCACATTGAGGGAGAGCATGACTTTGACGAAGTTTCCAAACTTCATGGCATTGATATGCATCGTCATCAATTCTATGACTTCTAGTGATTAGGGAGCAACTAACCAGCAAGGTTGGAAGGATGCCAGTTTGTGGGATGATGTGTGCAACAGCGAGCCAGGGTAAGAGGGAGAACTAGTTCCAAGTAGTTCTTCGAAAAGTACCTTCCTCGTTAACAGGGAGTGTTGATGATTGTAGCTTGGATAGGTAATTATGCATAGGCTAAGTGTTTAGCCTACAAGAGTTGTCCAAATTACCTCTCTAGGTACTTGCTTAAGAGAGTAAGTGACTTCTGTATATCCTTTCTAAGTCTAACTTAGGAAAAGCATATTAATTAACTTAATGTTGGCTAATTACTAAAAGTGAACAGTCGTTGATCTTATGTGAGGCTTGAGATCTAATCTAAGTCATCCATCACTTTGGAGATTGACGGTTAGGGTTTTGGTCATTAAGAGGTTATAAAAGGAATCCTAAGGAGAGGAGGAGACACACAGATACACACCGAGTGAGATAGTGAGATCTCTTTGATTGGATGGAGAAGGACTTCCATCCAAGTGTGCAGGGGCAAGTTCAGAGGAAAGGAGTAAGAGGCAGCAAGGAAGGTAGCAACCAGCAAGATCGAAGGACAGATCTTGAGGTATGATAGGCTATCTTGCTATCTTTGTATTATTCCTTGTTGGGCCATTACCCAAAGACAAGAGCCTAGGATTTTATCATTAATAAAATACTTGATTGTTGGTTTTTCCCTCAAGGGTCTTCCAGGGTAAACAATTGTGTCAAATGTGTGATTGATTTCCTGTTTTATTCCACTGCATTATTAGTTAAAAATGTCAGTGTGTTTTTGTTTATACTTTCGTAATTATTGAGAACAGAGGTCGAATCTGGCATTTAGAAAATTAAGAGGCAACTGCTAACTTGGCTAAAATACCAGGGCATGATGTTGGGATTTGTAGTAAATCAAGCTCAGAGATTATGCAAATGGCCCATGATTCTATTTATGAGAAGGATAGAAAGAGGGAAGACACAATTGCTTACTAAGTTGAAGTTTCCCCCAGTGGAGTGGCTAGATCCTCAAGAACCACAAGCAAATCCGGGACACGAGACAATGAGAGGGACTCCATAGATTTACCTTCCATGAGGACCTCACCTTTCTTTGTTCCAAGAACCAAAGATGGGGCTCAACCAAGGTTACAGGGAAGAGCCCCCTCCCCCACCCTCACCCCCACTTTGGAAGCTCACTCCTCATGGAATCGCTGAGGAAGTTATTTCGAATCGTGATTTCATGATCGCTCCCGAATGGGCATTTTGTGAAGCGCGCTCTCGGGGAAGTTAACACGCTCCCTGTGTCTGTCTGGGAGCGATAAGGGAGCGATTAAGAGCGATAGCTCCTTTAACGCACCCTTATTGCTCCCGGGTGCTTTACCAAGCACTTTCACTTCGCTCCCACATAGCTCCTTGACGCTCTTGCTCTAGCTCTACGACCACAGAAAAGAGAAAACGAAGGAAGGGGATGGGGTCCATGAGTGGCTTTTTGGAGGGAAGGAGTAGGGATTTGGGGGATAAAGGCCTCTTCTCCATGTTCATTGTCACTTTGCTTGAGAAGAGAAGAGAGGAGAAGAGAAGAGAAGAGAGGAGAGGAGGAGTAGGATGCCATCATTGGAGATTGAAGAAGGTTGAAACTTGAACTTGTCACTACCATTGGAGAACGGGAGCCAAAGAGGTAGGCTCTACAATCTTTCTTGTTGATTTGCTTTGTGTTTGAAAGTTTTTGAACTTTGATCTCTATATTCAATCATGAATGCTTGGAATATAAATTCTAGAGTCTAAACACTAGAATGTACATTGTAGATGTTCCTCTCCTACTCTTTCCCATCCTTCCTCCCTCATTCTATTGCAGGCAACAGGTTAAATCTCTAGTTCCATCAACCATGATGATGGTTTTATGATTTATTTTGTTGGTTCCATTTATTATTTTGATGATGGTGATTGAAAACTGAAGGAGGAATGAGGGAGAGGATGAAGAAGTGGAAAGTGGTGCATACCATGGAGAGGAGGAGGAGGAAAACCGAAAGAAAACCAAGGAGGACCCCACACCCTTGCGGAAATATGTCACAAGGAAGGGAGGAGACAAAGGCGGTGGAACCCCCAAATTTGGTTGCCCCCATTGTAAAAATACATACACAGGTTCATATACCTGTGTCAGAAGACATCTATGTGGGCACATGCCTGTGATGAAGAAAAAACTATAGGATTTTGTGTTTTCCCACATGTGGTATCAACACAAAGAGCCATCTATAAGAAGGAAGAATTTGAAGCACAAAACATAACAAAACGATCAACGGATGACCAGGACCTTTCATGCTCACCAAGAACTGGAGGCCCATCCACCCAAGGCAGTGGATTCTCTCCCATGCAGTCATGTGGCAAGACAATATCAGATTTCCTTGACCAAGGTGGTAGGGATCACGTGAATTCAAAAGTGTTTCAGTTTCTCTATGCATGTGAGATACCATTCAATGTTCTTCGCTCACCCTATTGGCATGAAATGGTAGAGGCCATCTGCATTGCCCCCAGCAAAATACAAGAGCCTTGGGTATGATAAAGCTAGAACTGTAGGTCTTGACAAGGAAAAAGCCAAGATCCAAAATGCTTTAGGGCAATTCACAAATGCTTGGAATGAGTATGGGGTATCAATTGTATCAGATTGTTGGACAAATGTGAAAGGCAAGCCATTGATAAATGTTCTTAGTGTCTTTGCTACTGATGCAGTCTTCCTTTCAGCACATGACTACTCAGATAAATTCAAGGCCGGCATGAACATTGCAGAACTCCTACCCAAAAACATTGAAGATATTGGTCCATACAATGTCATCCAAGTCATAACCGATAATGCTACTAATTGAAAGGAAGTGGGAGCAATCATTGAAGATAAATACCCCAACATATTTTTGTTTGAGTGTTTGGTTCACACATTGAACCTTTTGATGCATGACATTATTAAGTTGAAGGAAAACGATTACAAATGGATTGGTGAACTGTACAAAAAGGGCAAGCACAGGATAAGATTCATTACCAACCATGGCAATGCCCACAGCATTTTTCTCACTCACTCAAAGTTAGAGCTATTAAAGATAACAAAGACTACATTTGCTAGCTATTACCTCACCTTCAGGACCTTTTTGAAGGTAAGTGAGGCATTGGCTAAGATGGTATCAAGTAAATCATGGTCAGTTTTGAAAGAAAGGGCTACATCCACATCTGACAGGCTTGATTTTCAGGATGTGGAAGACACCGTTCTTGATGGTCAATTTTGGGCAAGTGTCAAGTTTGTTTTGCAGTTCACAAAGCCCATTTATCACATGATTCGGTTGGCAAATAATAGCAGATGGATAGCATGTTGGGCCAAATTAAAGATATTGTTGAATCGAAAGATCCCATCCTGTGTGACCATATTCACAAACATGTGGTCAAAAGGTGGGAACATCTAAAACGTTCCACTACGTGCCTTAGCATATGTATTAACACCAAAATATTATTCTCCATCTTGGTTGTCCAAACCAGCACCTGGGGGTGGGGTTAGGAGAAAGCCCCACACAGATCCAGAGGTACAGGTTGGGTACATGCCTAATATAGACAAGATGGTCCTTGATGAAGAGGAATGTGCCTTATTGCGTAGTGAATTAAGCAAATACCTTAGTGATATTGGTCGGTTTGGTACCTTGCATGCTAGAAAAAATCAAGATAGGGCACCTCCTATTGAATGGTGGAACATGTATGGCTCATCATGCCCACGTTTGCATAAATTGGCAACCAAAGTGATTTCACAAGTGGTAAACAGTTCCTTTGCAGAAAGCTATTGGAGCACCTATAGCTTCATCCACTCAGTGAAAAGAAACCGATTAAATGAAAATCGGGCAAAAAGCTTGGTTTATGTACATTACAACTTGAGGTTGTTAACTTATTATTGTGAGCGAGCCAAAATTGATAGATCATGTCACTTGGGACAACAATCCGGAGGAGCATAACTTGGAGGATAGAGCCTTAGGTTTAGAGCGCTTAGAGGATGAGCTTTTTGGCAATGAGGGTGACCATGTAGCAACAGCAGCAACAATGCCACCGTCATCTTCTACCTTGTTTCTTGATGCACCATCTTTGCCTAGAGGTTCAACTTCATGACCCCCATCTGCATCAGCGAGGGGGGTTCATGTAGGACCAAGTCTTGGATGTGGCTCAAGCCACTCAACATTGGTGGTAACTGGGGATGATAATCCCACTCCCTTTGTTCATAGACCACAGGAAAAGAAATTAGAAATTTCCCGTGGCAAGAGGAAACATCCATAAAATCTATTTTTCTTGTCTTTTCTTATTTACAGTACTTTCAAGTTTCTACACTATTGAGTCATTCACTCTTTTATATTTATTATGGTATATTTTGTGAACATTACTTGGCAATTCAAGTTTGAAGTTTGAAGTTGAACATGCCTTCAAAGTTCACTATTTGCAACTTTGAATTGTTGAAACTTGAGTCATTAATTGGTTATTGCATAAAAGCATATTATTATAACTCTTTGGTAATGAATACGATGCTTTGTGAATTGCTTCAAGTTCAACTTTCATTTCATGGTTGATGTTTTCTGTTATAGACTATAGTTTTGTAACTGTTACAAGTACAATTTTAGTGATGATAAAATGCTATATATTGAAAATTTGAAATTGTAAGGTTGATAACTTGATGTTATGGATACTGGACCTATGGTTGACGAATTCACTACTATATGATTGATGATTGATGAATGATGTTATATGGTATTATGGTTTATTTCATGTTTTTATGCGTTCCATAACAAATTCAACATTCTACAAGCATTTGTTGGCATATATGCATCAAAATATATAAAAAATATATATTATATAAAAAAACACTCCCAAACTGGAATCTTTTGAAAATTTTGCTTTCCGCCCCTGCCTCCCACTCCGGCTCCCACTCCAAAGTAACCTTGGGCTCAACTTTCCATTCGACTAGTGGTTAAAAGAAAAGAGAAGTAAAAGGTAGACAAGGTTCTACAGAGGTGTCTTTTCTGGAGCGATGTACCTTTCAGCATTGCAAAGACCAATCCATTTTTTCCAGGCAATGTGTGATGCTTATTATTGTTGTTGATGGCCCAGGGTATAAGTTCCCTAGCTACAAGGAGTTGTGGGGGACAATTCTGCAAGAAAATAATGACATCAATACTAGATTGGAGGTCCTAAAGAAGTCATGGGAGTCCATCGATGCATAGTGATGACCAATGGTTGGACATATGGGAAGGTTAGGACCCTTCAAAATCTCTTCGTACATTGTCCTAGGGGCACAATGTTTATTAAATCCATTGATGCATCAGTCCATGTTAAATATGTGACTTGTGTGAATTGTTGGATGGGTTCATCCAAGATATTGGTTTGGAACATGTTGTGCAAATCATAACAAATAATGTAGCTAATTATGTGGCTGCCAGCAAAATGCTAATGGAAAGACACTCCAAAGTGTTTTGGACACCACGTGTTGCCCATTGCATTAATTTGATGCTTGAGGATGTGGGAAAAATATCCTTTGTCAAGGAGGTCATTGATCAAGCTAGGAACATCACTATATTCATATATAACCATGCATTTGTTCTTAGCCTCGTAAGGAGATTCACAAGAAACAAGGAGTTGCATCCTACATGTCAAAGAAATGTAACTGCGGAATATATTCTATTTTGTATTATTATTGTTATTACCCCTTCCGAAGATGTTGTTCCTTCAATTAGGGATGTAATTGATGTATTTGATCACGTAAAGTATTGAGGTGAAACCTTCGTTGTAAGTCAGGTCAGTAGTACCCACAAAAGTATTATTAAAATGTATTTTTGAGTATCCCAAGGCATGTTGGCCTTGGCAACAAGGAGAAGTCGGCCAAGTTGGGTTATTAGGCCTCCTAGCTGATCAGTATAAATAGGAGAGGCACCTCCCTCATTTGTACAGGTAGAAAACTCAAGCAATTGCGCAAGAGAGAGAAAGAGCAGTGCATTTGGGAGAGAGGAAGCAGTCCAAGGTTATTCTTGCGGTTTTATAAGTCTTATTCTTTGGGTCTTCCACTGTACTTGGTTGAAGTCTATATCGAGGAAGTTTTGTTGGGTTTTCTCTCCCATGAGGGTTTCCCAAAATAAATCTCTGTGTTATTTTGTGTGGTTGTGCTTGTCTTTCTTCCAATGATCCTTCAGTATATGGTTATGATGTTGTGATACTAAATGTTATTAGATCTTGTATAACCATTAAAAACTTATCATGGTATCAAAGCTACCCTGAAAGAAGTCTTTGTGCAGCCGAAACACTGCTACAACAGCAGCTACCGAAGATTAGGGTTTCATGCTTGAAAACCCTCGAAAGCAAAAACTAGTCATCTTGGGACTTTCACTATAACTCGATATTGGAGAAGGCTCAAGATCTAAAACTTTGACAAGCCAAAGACGAAATCTTGTTGTACCTTGTGCGAAAGTTTCAACCTCATATTCGCTATGCTTCAGGAGATATGATGCCTCCAAATTAGGGTTACAGCCTCCTCCAAAATACAATCATAAATAGGTGACCTACGGAGAATCGTTATATCTCGGGCTAGGAAGGTCCAAATGAAATTTCGCAAGATGATGCAGATAAGGCACGGACTGTAGTTTATGTGGTCAAAGTTTCAAACCATGAACGTGAAACAGTGGCACATAGCAGTCCGTACAAGTTCGTTATGTTGAACAGCCCTCAAACAAGTCACCTTGGGAAAAAGCACACAAGTCCCACTTGGAGAATCCAATTCTGCTCTAACCTGTGGGGTTAGAAAGTAGACAAACAAGGCTACCTCAAGATGATGTTTCAGAACCAGAGTAGCAGGAATTTTGGAGATACAACAGAAACAATATCAAGGAATTCTACAAAAGAAATTGAGAAAACTAGGGCTTCCTGCTTGGGGCACTTCCCTCCACCGATCAGTTGAAAAAGGAGGACTATCAAACTCGCCCTAGGAGGGCGCATATTTATATGGAAGAAGTTTCTCATTCTGTGGATTTTCAATTTTTGACCTAACACTATTGTCGGGCAAAACTAGGGCATCAGATATTTTGCAGTTTTGTTCACAGTTTTGGGAAACTGGGCACTTAAGGCGCATCTTTCTATCCAATCAGATCTGAAAGATACCTAAGTTGAAAAATTAGGGTTTCTCTGTCAAACCCTAGGCCCACCAAAAGCAGTCTTCCAGAAAAGCTTTCAAGCAAGCATCAAGTTGAAGCAATATCATTGGTAAGATCTATCCTCTCTATTTCCATTTGAGGTTCTCATTTTTATCATGATGACAATCAGTACCAAGCTTGTGGACGAGCTTGAAGGAACTAATAACCTCTGAGCATGGAAGTATAGAGTGCTTCTAATACCTGAAGAAGCATGACTTAGTGAAATATGACAAAGAAGAAGTTGCAGATCCAGAGGGAGATGAAGATAGAGTACGAGAAGGACTTAGTCAAAGCCAAGAGGATTATTTCTGTCTCCATTGGATCTCACATGTATCATCCTTGAAGACTCCCCAAGGATATGTTCGATGCAATGACCAGCTTGTATGAAGGAAATAATATCAACAGGAAGATGACCTTGATAACTCAATTCAAAGATGTAAAGATGCAAATGTCAGAAAGCATTCAATCTTACCTCACAAGAATCTCTCAAATCAAGGAGAAACTAGAAGCCATTGGAGACAATCTCGAAGAAGCGCAAGCGAAGATTACAACCTTGAATGGCCTCCCAAGATCATGGGATTCATTCATTCAAGGAATATGTGCAAGAAGGAAGATGTTCTCCTTCAGTAGACTATGGGAAGAATACACACAAAAAGCTCCTCAAGTCATAACAAGAGAAGAGAAGATGGGAGCAACTGAAGATCAAGCTCTCACAGTTTACTCCAAAACAAATAATAGAAAGAAGGAGGACCATCATCACAACAGAAGACAAAGAATTCAAAAGAGATTCGTCCAACATTCGATGCTACACTTGTGATGAGAAGGGACATTACTCCAGAGATTGTCCCAGAAATAGAGGCTCCTTCAACAAGAAGTCAAACAAGAAAAGTCATCATGCTCACACCGTTGAAGGTGATGAACCAACTAATAAAAGATTCAGAGAAGAAAAGGAAGATTCCTCAAGTGATGAGGAACATGAATTCTACTTGTGAAGACAAAGACCATACTCTTATCCGTCTCAGTATTTGAATAAGAAGGAATGCAATTAGTGACACTAAAAACCAGTACACAAGTTCCCAAAATCAGATGAGGAAGTAGAAGGCTCCAGTTTTTCTTGCAAGGACATCAAGATCAAGAAGGAGTCCACCCACCAAACAAACAAAGATACGTTCCCAGAATCAGATGATGAAGTAGAAGGCTCTAGTTATTCTTATCAAGAAGGAATCCATCCACCAAACAAATAAAGATAAGTATTTGAATTGCCATTTCCTATATATCTAGTTATGACATTGTTTAGTTGTGTACATATCTATGTTCAAGTAAATGAATTATGAATGATAGAATGTTTGCATCAACGAACAGTATACTACTAATATGCATGTGATGGGTAAGTGGCCTATGGTGCTATACAACATTTCATTGCTACTTATCTAGAATGAAACCTCTTTGTTGACATATTAGGATTAGTGCATAGTCTTAATAATGTTATGGTAGAGATGGAAGGCATCTAGAAAGATTCTGTGTATATGGGATATGGATGAATGCAGTGTTGCATGATTATATCTTTATGCATAAGAATTTGTCATTATGAAATGTTTCTAACCATGCTACGGATGTATTTGTCTTGTAGGAAAAATCGTGTACAATCACCTACAAGAAAAGAAGGATGAGACTTGTTCCGAAGAACAAGTGGTGACAGTTTAGTTAGAAGATACAATCCAATAAATATACATGAAGATGACTCTAAAGCTCCCAGGATCAGAGACATCGTATAAGAATCATGATATGACCTAAAGAGAGCGGTATAGATCCACCTCGAGAGATGAAGGCCACCTTGGGCACGAGACATAATTCAAGATGAAGAAAAATATGACGAGACTTCCAACTAAATTAAAAGGCCTCGAATACACTCTAGTTATGTGGCACAGTTGAGTAACATCATTGATGCGGACCCTTCCAGCTAGAAAGAAGTAGCCAAGGAGAAATGGAAGAAGCTATGATCAAAGAGTACCAGTTGATAATGGGGAATGATGTCTGTTACCAACTTTTTTGTACCATAGTTGGGTTACCTGAGGAGCCGTCGGTTGACAAACATGACCAATGTTTGTTTCCCGTGTATCAGTTGATCCGTCTTTGTGTCTAGCCAGTTTTGGCTAGACAGTTTTTCATTTGAATAATTTTGACCATGGCCCCGTGGGGTTTGTAATAAAATGTGCTAGTAGGGTGTTTTGAGTGGTTTGGTCTCCTAAGACGTAGAATTTCAACTAAGGTATTCTAGGGAGTTTTTTGCCCTTGACAATTATGCTTTGCCTATAGCCGAGTATAATTGACGAAGTTTTCTCCCGCTTCCTCCAAAGCTAGAATCCCCGATTTTGAATTATGGGCCTTGGAGGGTTATTAGAGCCCAACTGAGTGTATATAAACCTACTAAGCATTATTAGAATAGAGCATGGTCATGTCCTAAGTCACTAGGACCCTCAAAAAAATTTCCGAAAAATTTTTACCAGCAAGTCAAAAATCATTTTTTAATTTTTTAAATTTTTCCTAAGTTTTTAATTAAATTTTTCCATAAATTAAATAGAAAAATTCAATTTGTAATAAGTTAGTCATCCGGAACCCGAATTCAGTGATTGAAGGCTCTAACCTTAAGCCAAAAATCATTCTTGATCGGCCAGCCAGTCAGATCCAACTTTCAGATCATCATTCGGCCACATAACGCTCATTTTCACGAAAAAGTCATTTTTGGGGAAAAAATTGATTATTTAATAAAAAATGATTATTTTGGAGAGAATCCAAAACTCTCCAAATTAATCCAAATTCAGTGAAATGAAATGCAGAATGACATGTCAATGGGCATTTATGATGATTGGAGTTATCATAACTCAGCTTCAGTCAGCATTCAGTGAACATTAAAGATATATTCAGTTAACAGTCTTGTCATCTCCAGCTAAACTCCCGAATTGGATGAGATGGAGAGCACTCATTGGTTTGATGATTTGATCGAGGCAAGAACTGGTGATTACATTATGATCTATTGGCAGTGGCTCCTCCATACCTAGATGTGGCTCCTCCATACCTAAGAGGCGCCTTCACCTACTTGCTCACGCCCCTCTCTCCTCATGACGGCGTCATCATACGTGTGGGCTCATTAATGCATTGATTTCTGTGCTTAGGGTTGGAGTGGGGGCGCCTTTCCTAGGTGGAGGCCTCCCCTCACTCTTAGCTCTTCAGTTTTGGTTTGGAGCTCTCAGTGATGTGCAGAGCCGATTAGGTCCGGATTTCTGGTTTTAGGGTTTTGGGTCTTCTCTCATTGTATAAATACAGGCTTCTTTAGCTCTATGGGGATGGATCTTTGATTGTAAACTTACTCTGTAAGAATTTGTAATTGCTTTATGCTCATATTTGGAATAAGATCAAGACTTTGGAGGTCCATGCGGCTCGGTGCTAGCGGTGAATGAATTTTGTGAGGTGAATGCGGTCCATCTATTTCATTTCAAATGCTTATGTATGATCTAATCAATTGGTTTTAGAAGTCTATTGTATAGAACGTAAAATCTTCCATTTACAGTTGATAAGTTGGTTGATTATGCTATTTTATTAAGATTTCATAAGCAAGAAATATTCAGTTGTATTAATGTTGATGAATCTTTATATTTTTTAGCATGCTAGTTGATTGATCTCACTGGGTTGTTTGAAGTGTTCTGATCTTGGACAGGATTTGCCATCTCGGAGAAGGGCATGAGCTCGGTTACATCTAGCTCATCTTCAAGATCACAAGTTTTTCTTTGTTTAACAATGGTTTCTTTGTAGGATCTACAATAACTTGGATTTTTCCAAGAAGGAGGCTTTAGGGGTTTTTGTTTGCTTCAAGTTCCATCTCATAAAATCTTCTTTAAGTTTGTACTTTGGTTACCGGTTACTTTAGGAAGCCCTAGCTTACCTCTTTCCATCCTTTGGCTTCCCTTCCATTGCCTTATTTGGCTTGCTTTTCCTTTGTCTTCACTCAGTTTGCTTCCCTCTTTTTGCCTTTGGATAGCCCTTTTTTTTTGCCTTTGGACAGCCCTCTTTTTACTGTTTTGCAGCCCTCTTTCTTGCCTTTGGACAGCCCTCTTTCATACCTTTTGGACAGCCCCTTTTATCATTTTCTCTCTCCGATTCCATAGTCTTTTCTCCTCTCTCTTTCCTCCTCTTTCACCGCTGATTTTTTACCCCTCTTTGAGAGTTTGATTTGTAGTTTTATGTCTTTAATTTTTTATTAACATATAACGTTTGAATTGTTTAAAGCTCTTACTTGCAGGAAGAATCGAGAAAAGCCCAAAGGCAAGCGAGGAAGAAAGCAAAGAGCAAAAAAGACAAATTTTCCCTCTTCTTTCCATCCCTTTCTCTCCCTGTTCTTTCAGGAAAAGGCAAAAGCAAAGTCATCAAAAAATTGTAAAAAATTAATAAAGAGCGAGTGGGATTACGGTCCCACACCCCTCTTCCCCCATTTGGGGGAAGCTTGTATCGTCCCATTGTCATTTTTCCTTTTTGCTTAATAAACTGCTAATGGTAGAATAGGATAGGATAATTGCATAGTCATAAGAAAAAATAGTTTATGTTTTGATTAGTTTATTTATCCATAGAAAATGAAGTAAAAATGATGATTTGATTGTTTACTTAGATATTTCATAGATTTTTTACTGTTTACTTACCCCCTTGCTTTCCTGATTAGAGCCCTAAAAAGCCTGAAAGAGACTCTTGGGTAGTTAGATCTTTATGCTTCTATTTCTTTTAAGTTTAACGAATTAATTAAGTCTTTTGAACTTGCAGTAACACAAGTCAAGAGCACTCTCTATCGGAGAGCATACTTAGAACTGCATACCCCTGCATTAGGCATCCTAGATTAGATAAGTCTCTTGAACCACTGTCATAAGACAGGGTCAAGAGCACTCTCTGTCGAAGAGTCTTAATCAATCAACTTAATAAAATTTGTAACACACACCCCCTAATTAATTAACTTCGTTTTCTCCTTGCCGAAGTATGCTCTGACCGACCTCAAAATCAGAGTACCCAGAAACGGCACTGGATCTCTAATCTTACAAGAATAACTTAATAAAATTTAAACCCTGTAACCAACGCACCGACGTTGTAGGGAATTTTCTAAAGTACTTTTTAGTAGAGACGCCGGAACCCCCGCTGTCTAAGCTTCTCAGCTAGCTGGTCAATCTCTGTGATACCAGCCTGGGATACTGGGCGGGCCCGACATGTCTTCAATGGACTGAACTTGGAATATTCTCCCGGCTTTGTTGACAAACCTTCGTTGACACCCTAATCAAGAGCACTTAAAATTCTTAAAATCTACCAAGAGCACTCGCACAACCTAATATTCACTAGTTTGATTTCTAGACTTGTTATTTAATTTTTTGCGCATTTCAATATTTTGACTTCATAAGGCACTGGTCCTTTTTAATCTGCATAATTATTTTATTTTGATCAATTGTCTGTGGCCTGTTATAATTTCTATCTGTGAATGCATAATTAACGAAGTCTAGAATCATTACTTATCTTTTAATCTCTTGCTAGCAACGTGGATTGCTTTGATTTATGTGTCATACTCATAATAAACAAACACCTTTAAATCATAAATAACTCCTAAACAACACCCATCCGTATCCGTAACCAATAAAAAACATTTTAACCACATTGAGCCATAGAAAACTCTTTGTTAGGGACTACCCCCCTTGGCTTCATTAGGAGTTAGCCTAAACGGAGGAGCTAGGAGTAGGTGACAGTACCTAGCTCTGTGCTTGCCCCCAAGGTCACACCTCTCCCACTTTCCTGAGTGAGGAGACAACTTTCGGAAAGTTTCTGCTATTGGTGTGCAATTGGCAGACAACATCTTTTGGCGCCGTTGCCGAGGACAAATTTTTTGTTTCTGGACGACTTTAGTTTTTTCTAGTTTTTACCTTTTTTGATAGATTTTCCAGTTTAATCACCTCGCTGATCTTAGACTTGAAATCCATCTGGCGACTCCACTATCATTAATTTTACCAAGGTATTCAACCAAAAGAAACTCTGAAGGTTTACTTAGGCTTATCCCTGAGCCTGAAAAGGTTTATAGGAGGAGGCTAAATAAACTTGCTTCTCGTAGTATCCTTGAAGATCTTGGATCTCAATCTTTATCAAATATCCATAGTTTATTTCTAGAAACTAATTCTCAAGTAAACACTAATACCTCTGTTTCCGACATAATGGGTGAGTATTTTACTTAGTTTGACTTTTCTCAGATAGCAGGTCAACCCCACCATCTTCCAGACAAAGCTGTCGAGAATCTCCCGATGTATACCAGCACTGATGCCACTACCTCCGCCGTGCACCTCAGGAACTTTTCTAGATGCATCAATGCTTATATCAGTGATCTTGTTAGCCAACATGATGATGTATACACGAAGTTATTTGCTCTATCTTTGGATAGAAAGGCCGGTGACTGGTATAGCAATTTACCGGATAATGCTTTTGATACTCTAGCTGCCTTCAAAACCACTTTCACCAACAAGTTCGGTGAAAAGAAAGAACCTCGCCATCAACTTGCATCCCTGACCAACATAAAAAAGAAGGATACGGAAACAATGGACAAGTTCAATACTAGGTTCACTAAATTATCAAAAGCAATCCCTACTGCCTATGCCCCAACTACACCAACCATTCTGGTCTATTACGTTGAGGCACTTGGTAGCAAAATGCAATACCATATCAGAGACAAGGAGCCTGCTAACTTGCTCCAAGCTCAGGAAATGGGCAATTAAAATTGATTTGAACATGCAGTCATCTGGTGAATCTAACCTCCAGGGTTGTTCAAGGTCTTCAACTCCTTTGAAAATCAATGAACCTAAAGACAAGGATCCTTTATCAGCAATGAAGGATGCCTATGAAAAGCAGATGATTGAAATGAAAAGGGAGATGAAGAAAAATATGGAGGAAGCAGAATAGAAACACTTAGCGCAGTTGAAGGAGATACAAAATAGGGTGATAACAATGGAAAGAACTCAAACTCAGCCTGCTCCTAGAACCTTTCCTGCCAAGCCAACTTAGCAAAGAAAGCCTCCCAACCATGAGCAGAGGCCTCCTCATCAGCTAGAGGCCGCTAACATGGTTGAGCAGTATAAACCATTTTGCAGAGCATGCAGAGATTTCCATGAGGAATATGGCTGCCACTATGCGTGCTATGTTCAAGAGCATGGTCACCCTGAAGGTTGTGGTCCTAATACGTCGACAAGCAAGCCTGATTTTATCAACAACATAGATGACATCCCTAGCACCTCCATAGGAAATTGGCCACAGGTCAATCATTATGAAAAGAAAGTTGACAACTTAACTCAGTACTATGGTGAGATGCCTTCAGCCGAGCAGATCAACAACACTCAAAATTTCAAGGGAATAACTTATCAAAGAAAAGGGTCTTCTGCACAGAATATTCCTAAGGTAACAGCTCCTAATCCTCCCAAAGAAGTAGAAACTAAAGAAATTATTGATTTAAGTTTTGACTTAGGTAATTGGCTAGCAAATACAAAAGTCCCTGTTCCAGTCCTTGAATTATGCAAAATTCCTGGCCAAAGAGAGAGGCTTTTGAAAATCCTAGACCCTCCAAGTAATGTTGATCCTCAAACTGAAGAAAGTCCTTCAACTCCTGTAAAGCCCCTCACCCCTAAAAAGGTCACTTTTTTCGATACCATGGAGCGAACTTCAAATAATGTCTTTGCTGATCCACCTATAGTTCTACATACTAGGGACCCAAGAAAAGAAGATCATCCCCCTTTCTTACGTATTATTGATGATGGGTGATCTTCTTCTACACAATTGTATGTTAGACTCTGGATCTAGTTCCAGCATCATGACCAAAAAGTCATGTAGCAGCTTGACTTAAGAACTACTAGGCCATACCAGAATGTATGTGCCATGGACTCACATCCACCCTTCCGGTCAGCATGCAGATTCCGATCTTCAAGATGTTAAGTGAGTATGGCACAGAACAATCAGAATGGAGCAGAGGATCAATCAGATCATAGAGTAGGATGAATCTCAAAAAGCCGCCCTTGATCAGTGACTCAGACATCAAGAAAGCATGAAAGGCACTTTTGATAAATCAGCTAGGCCGAGAGCTTTCTAAGTAGGAGATACTGTTCTCTTATGGGATAAGAGAAGAGAGAAGCCCAAGAAGCATGGAAAATTTGACAGCCTTTGGAAACGCCCGTTTATCATCTGCGACACGGTTGGCACCAATTCTTTTCTCCTCAACACCATGGATGGAGAAATATTAAACCTGCCCATGAATGGCCAACACTTGAAGCCCTTTTATCGAAACAACCTCCAAGATGACCAAGGGGTCATCCCAGGGCTTTTCTAAACCTATTCTTGTTGTATTTTTATGTACTTTATTTTTGTATCATATCCATGTAGAATGTTGTATCAAAGTTTCTTATTTTTGTATATTAGCATTTGTACTATATTTCACTTATGTATGCTGAAAAAGAAAAAGTATATTTCATATACTTTATTTTGAAAAAGCAAAAAATATTTTTCCAGTATTTCATCTTGGCATATTTTTTGATATACATGGAATTGAGACACTTATGTTTACATGCAGGTACCAGAGATTCCTGGATTCTCAGTCACTCTTTTTTATCAATAGATCAAGCAAGTACTTGTCCCACAGTTGGAGCTAGATGTTACCAATTTTTTTGTACCATAGTTGGGTTACCCGAGGAGCCGCCAGTTGAGAAACATGACGAATGTTTGTTTCCAATGTATCAGTTGATCCGTCTTTGTGTCTAGCCAGTTTTGGCTAGTCAGTTTTTCATTTTAATAATTTTGACCATGGCCCCGCGAGGTTTGTAATAAAATGTGCTAGTAGGGTGTTTTGAGTGGTTCGATCTCCTAAGACGTAGAATTTCAACTAAGGTATTCCAGGGAGTTTTTTGCCCTTGACAATTATGCTTTGCCTATAGCCGAGTATAATTGACGAGGTTTTCTCCCGCTTCCTCCAACGCTGGAATGCCCGATTTTGAATTCTAGGCCTTGGGGGGTTATTAGAGCCCAACTAAGTGTATATAAACCTACTAGGCATTATTAGAATAGAGCATGGTCATGTCCTAAGTCACTAGGACCCTCAAAAAAATTTCCGAAAATTTTTTATCGGCAAGTCAAAAATTATTTTTTAATTTTTTAATTTTTTTAATTTTTCCTAAGTTTTTAATTAAATTTTTCCATAAATTAAATGTAAAAATTCAATTTGTAATAAGTTAGTCATCTAGAACCCGAATTCAGTGATTGAAGGCTCTAACCTTAAGCCAAAAATCATTTTTAATCGGCCAGCCAGTCAGATCCAACTTTCAGATCATCATTCGGCCACATAACGCTCATTTTCTTGAAAAAGTCATTTTTGGGGAAAAATTTGATTATTTAATAAAAATTGATTATTTTGGAGAGAATCCAAAACTCTCCAAATTAATTCAAATTCAGTGAAATGAAATGCAGAATGACATGTCAATGGGCATTTATGATGATTGGAGCTATCATTACTCAGCTTCAGTCAGCATTCAGTGAGCATTAACGATATATTCAGTTAACGGTCTTGTCATCTCCAGCTAAACTCCCGAATTGGACGAGATGGAGAGCACTCATTCGTTTGATGATTTGATCGAGGCAGGAACTGGTGATTACATTATGATCTATTGGCAGTGGCTCCTCCATACCTAAGAGGCGCCTTCACCTACTTGCTCACGCCCCTCTATTCTGTTCACGCCCCTCTCTCCTCATGAGGGCATCATCACACGTGTGGGCTCATTAATGCATTGGTTTCTGTGCTTAGGGTTGGAGTGGGGGCGCCTTTCCTAGGTGGAGGCCTCCCCTCACTCTTAACTCTTCAGTTTTGGTTTGGAGCTCTCAGTGATGTGCCGAGCCAGTTAGGTCTGGATTTCTGATTTTAGGGTTTTGGGTCTTCTCTCATTGTATAAATAAAGGCTTCTTTAGCTCTATGGGGATGGATCTTTGATTGTAAACTTACTCTGTAAGAATTTGTACTTGCTTTATGCTCATATTTGGAATAAGATCAAGACTTTGGAGGTCCATGCGGCTCGGTGCTAGTGGTGAATGAATTTTGTGAGGTGAATGTTGTCCATCTATTTCATTTCAAATGCTTATGTATGATCTAATCAATTGGTTTTAGAAGTCTCCTGTATAGAACGTAAAATCTTCCATTTACAGTTGATAAGTTGGTTGATTATGCTATTTTATTAAGATTTCATAAGCAAGAAATATTTAGTTGTATTAGTGTTGATGAATCTTTATATTTTTTAGCATGCTAGTTGATTGATCTCACTAGGTTGTTTGAAGTGTTCTGATCTTGGACAGGATTTGTCATCTTGGAGAAGAGCGTGAGCTCGGTTGCATCTAGCTCATCTTCAAGATCACAAGTTTTTCTTTGTTTAACACTGGTTTCTTTGCAGGATCTACAATAACTTGGATTTTTCCAAGAAGGAGGCTTTAGGGGTTTTTGTTTGCTTCAAGTTCCATCTCATAAAATCTTCTTTAAGTTTGTACTTTGGTTACCGGTTACTTTAGGAAGCCCTAGCTTACCTCTTTTCATCCTTTGGCTTCCCTTCCATTGCCTTATTTGGCTTGCTTTTCCTTTGTCTTCACTCAGTTTGCTGCCCTCTTTTTTCCTTTGGACAGCCCTTTTTTTTGCCTTTGGACAGCCCTCTTTTTACTGTTTTGCAGCCCTCTTTCTTGCCTTTGGACAGCCCTCTTTCATGCCTTTTGGACAGCCCCTTTTATCTTTTTCTCTCTCCCATTCCATAGTCGTTTCTCCTCTCTCTTTCCTCCTCTTTTATCGCCGATTTCTTACCCCTCTTTGAGAGTTTAGTTTGTAGTTTTATGTCTTTAATATTTTATTAACATATAACGTTTGAATTGTTTAAAGCTCTTACTTGCAGGAACAATCGAGAAAAGCCCAAAGGCTAAAGGCAAGTGAGGAAGCAAGCAAAGAGCAAAAAAGACAAATTTTCCTTCTTCTTTCCATCCCTTTCTCTCCCTGTTCTTTCGAGAAAAGGCAAAAGCAAAGTCATCAAAAAATTGTAAAAAATTAATAAAGTACAAGTGGAATTACGGTCCCACACCCCTCTTCTCCCATTTGGGGGAAGCTTGTATCGTCCCATTGTCATGCTTTTTCCTTTTTGCTTAATAAACTGCTAATGGTAGAATAGGATAGGATAATTGCATAGTCATAAGAAAAGATAGTTTATGTTTTGATTAGTTTATTTATCCATAGAAAATGAAGTAAAAATGATGATTTGATTGTTTACTTAGATATTTCATAGATTTTTTACTGTTTACTTACCCCCTTGCTTTCCCGATTAGGGCCCTAAAAAGCTTGAAAGAGACTCTTGGGTAGTAAGATCTTTATGCTTCTATTTCTTTTAAGTTAAACGAATTAATTAAGTCTCTTGAACTTGCAGTAACACAAATCAAGAGCACTCTCTATCGGAGAGCATACTTAGAACTACATACACCTGCATTAGAGATACTAGATTAGCTAAGTCTCTTGAACCATTGTCATAAGACAGGGTCAAGAGCGCTCTCTGTTGGAGAGTCTTAATCAATCAACTTAATAAAATTTGCAACGCACACCCCCTAATGAATTAACTTCGTTTTCTCCTTGCCAGAGTATGCTCTGACCGACCTCAAAATCGGAGTACCCAGAAACGGCACTGGATCTCTAATCTTGCAAGAATAACTTAATAAAATTTAAACCTTGTAACCAATGCACCGACGTTGTAGGGAATTTTCTAAAGTACTTCTTAGTAGAGACGCCGGAACCCCCGCTGTCTAAGCTTCTCAGCTAGCTGGTCAATCTCTACGATACCTGCTTGGGATACTAGGCGGGCCCGACATGTCTTCAACGGACTGAACTTGGAATATTCTCCTGGCTTTGTTGACAAACCTTCGTTGACACCCTAATCAAGAGCACATAAAATTCTTAAAATCTACCAAGAGCACTCGCACAACCTAATATTCACTAGTTTGATTTTTAGACTTGTTATTTAATTCTTTGTGCATTTCAGTATTTTGACTCCATAAGGCACTAGTCCTTTTTAATCTGCATAATTATTTTATTTTGATCAATTGTTTGTGGCCTGTTATAATTTCTATCTGTGAATGCATAATTAACGAAGTCTAGAATCATTACTTATCTTTTAATCTCTTGCTAGCAACGTGGATTGCTTTGATTTATGTGTCATACGCATAATAAAAAAACACCATTAAATCATAAATAACTCCTAAACAACATCCATCCGCATCCGTAACCAATAAAAAAACACTTTAACCACATTGAGCCATAGAAAACTCTTTGTTAGGGACTACCCCCCTTGGCTTCGTTAGGAGTTAGCCTAAACGGAGGAGCTAAGGAGTAAGTGACAGTACCTAGCTCTGTGCTTGCTCGCAAGGTCACACCTCTCCCACTTTCCTGAGTGAGGAGACAGCTTTCGGAAAGATTCTGCTGCTAGTGTGCAATCGGCGGACAACAATGTCTAGGATGCGGCTTCGAGACCTGAAGGAAAGTTCATAGTGTCTTCCATATGGATCTACAAGATCAAGTATGCAGCAGATGACAGCATCGAGGGATACAAAGCAAGGTTCGTGGTTTCTCTCAGAAAGAGGGAGTAGACTATGGCATGACATGCTCCATTGACCAAGACACACTTCTCCAGAGAACCACATGTACATAAAAGGCTTTGTATAAAGGCACCCATGGATAAGCACATCGAGTTACATGAGGAACTTGAAGATCGCCTAGAGTGATGAAGATCTTAACCTTTTCTACAAGGTTGAAGATGGAAGCCTATAGAGGAAGACAAGCTCACAGATGGGTGCAAGAGGAACTTTTCAACAAAGTTCAAGACACCGAATCTTGGTATCCAATGACCTGAGATGGATACATAGAAGATCGGTAGCAAAGAATGCTACACGTTACTCCAAGTACAGAATGTTTCAATACATAGAGTACAAATGCAGAGGGAGGATGATGCTCCACTTCAGAGGGAGTGACTACAGAAGCTCTTTGAGTTCGACATGGTACGACAAGATGGACAGATTCCTGATGGACTAAGGCTTTACCAAAAGTAAAGTGGGTTCCAATCTTTACTTTAAGGTTGAATGCGGAAGACTGGGATATGTCGATGACCTGACAGGATGCACTCATTGCGGATAAAAAGAGGAAGTGTTGAAGATAAAAAGAGCACTTCAAGATGTTTGGGATCAGGTGTAATCTCATGGCTTAGCAGAAAGAGGCCGAGTACATTATTGCATGTTTAGCCTATAACGAAGCAATGTGGCTTCGCAAACTATTGGTAGGATTGTTTATTGTGACAAGCAGAATTGCATCAAGCTAACAGAGAACCCGATGTTTCATAAAGTCCGGGATATGGTGCAGAGAGGAGCCGTGAAGCTCCAGTATGTTTCTACAGAGGAAAAGGTTGCTTGAAGAATTTTTCCAAACCCCAACCCGGTTCAAGTTTTAGTTTTTCATTGTTTAATGCCCAAACCCCAAGGTTAGCAAGTACATGAAAATTTAATAATTTTTACTAAAAACATCAACACATGAGATTTTCTCTTTCTTTTGAATTCTGAAAATTAAAGGACAGCCCTAAATTCTTACTCAGAAAAATAAATTTCAGCCACATGAAATTTTAACACAGATTTTTTGTCAAATGACCCAGGAAAACCCTCGAAGGGAAAACCTATTCTTTAGAGAGATTTTCATTTACAGACAAATTTTACAAATTTCAAATAACAGTACTTATCTCCTTTTTCTTCCTCGAAAAATGTGCCATAATCACTCTAAATAAATCTGTACGAACTGTCAAATCAGCACCTCGAAATTCGTGCATGTACGGCCCCACACATCTAAACTGTACGGACTGGTACACTACGGTTTGTCCCAAATTTCTCGAAATCTGTGCATTGAACAGCACCTTGAAAATCGTGCCCTATACGATCTGACAACAGCAATAAATGTTGTACTTTCTCCTCAATTTTTGTGCAATCGTACGGCCTAGAATTGTACAGCATTCCTCGATTCTGTGCAAGCTTGCAAGTTGTAGCTGTAAAATGCCTCGATTTTTGTGCCAGGATTTTGTCTAGAAATTTGTGCCCAATATCTTGGGAATTGTGCCCATCTCAAGCTTTGGTTTTTTTTCCTGAAAATTTCTCACTCCTCAATTTTGTTTTTTCTCAGAAAACCCTTCTCTCTTGCTCTTCTCCTCTCTCAAAAATTCTCTTTGTGAAAGTGAACAATGAATCATGAATGCCTTGCCCTAGTTTGTTTTGTTCATGGCAACTTCCTCTTCAATCTAATGGTCAAGATTAGATTAAATGAAGGGTTCTCATTAAATGCTCAATTAATAATTAATAAATGACATTTAGTGCACCTCATGTCATTTAATAAAGTATGAGCACCCCTTTTTGATTAATCACTCACTTAACATTTATTTAAATATGAACTTAGTATAACCATGGCTTTTATCTTTTAATGAAGTCACTTTAAAAATATAAAGTACATCTCACTTCATTAAATTAAATATGACTAGGGGTCACCAATTAAAGTGTCCTTGTCCACCCCAAAGCAATGCTAGGTGAACAAACACTTCCTAGGTAACTTGTCAACATTGCTGATGTGTTGACTGAGCCTCTGTCTCGTGTAAAGTTTGAACACTTTCGAGACAAGCTTGGTGTAGTCCGAAAGGACCTCCTCGGAAAGAGGGAGTGACGATGAGAGAATGAGATGGTAATGGTATTCTAGTACAGAAAAGGCCAGTCGAGATTGTCAGTATGTTGGATGTACAAGAAAAGAATGATGAGCCCCAGTGGTCTAGTCACTGTATAGAGAGCCTGGTCGTATCTTCGTGGGAAGATCCCAATATGGTTGGTGACATCACCGAGGGTGGATCCCAGTATGACTGATCATATCACTAAGGGTAGATCCCAACATGGTTGGTGGCATCCTCACAAGGAAGATCCCGGGAAGGTTGGTTGTATCTTCAAATAGGAAGATCCCAACAAGATATGGCCCTGCGGATGATAGTACTCTCTTCTAGAGAGTAATCCTGCATTCACTTGTTGGATGGTTTCGTGTACAAGAACACTCTCTTGAGAGTGGTCCTAGCACCGATAGGCTGAGGACAATCCACAATGTTGAGTGATCCTCTCTAAGGACGGTTCCGTGGACAAGAACACTCTCTTGAGAGTGGTCCTAGCACTGATAAGCTGAGGACGGTCCACGATGTTGAGTGGTCCTCTCTGAGGACAGTTACGTGGATAAGAACACTCTTGAGAGTGGGCCTAGCACTGATAGGCTGAGGAAGGTTCGCAATGTTGAGTGATCATCTTTGAGGATGGTTTCGTGGACAAGAACACTCTCTTGAGAGTGGTCCTAGCACTAATAGGCCGAGGACGGTCCGCGATGTTGAGTGGGCCTCTCTGAGGACAGTTCCGTGGACAAGAACACTCTCTTGAGAGTGGTCCTAGCATCGATAGCCTGAGGATGGTTCGGGATGATTGGTCTTGCACTTACTTGCGGACAAGTTCCTACATTCAGTTGCAGATGATGATGTTCCAACATTTAATTATGATGTGGGTGATTTAGCTCAGTGTTTATATACTGATAGTGTAGGTGATGCTCGAGATGATGCCAAAGATGGTGATGCTTGAGATGATACCAAATGATAGAGATGTCTGTAACGATGATGTTCTGCGGATGACGATGATATTGATGTAATTGTGAAAACATTCTATGACATATAGATTCACCAGTCAGTTGTACAGATGTATTGTTGTAGAATACCTTCCTTGTTAATAGGGAGTGTTAAAGAAATGTAACCGCGGAAGATATTCTATTTTGTATTATTATTGTTATTACCCCTTCCGGAGATGTTGTTCCTCCGATTAGGGATGTCATTGATGTATTGATCATGTAAAGTATTGAGGTAAAACCTCCATTGTAAGTCGGGTCAGTAGTACCCACAAAAGTATTAATAAAATGTATTTTTGAGTATCCCAATGCATGATAGCCTTGGCATCAAGGAGAACTTAGCCCAGTTGGGATATTAGGCCTCTCAGCTGATCAATATAAATAGGAGAGGCGCCTCCCACATTTGGACAAGCAGAAAACTCAAGCAGTTGCACAAGAGAGAGAAAGAGCAGTCCATCTGGGAGAGAGGAAGCAGTCCAGGATTATTCTTGGGGTTTTGTAAGTCTTATTCTTTGGGTCTTACACTTTACTTGGTTGAAGTCTATATCGAGGAATTTTTGTTGGGTTTTCTCCCCAATTAGGGTTTCCTGGGATAAATCTTTGTGTTCTTTTGTGTGGTTGTGCTTGTCTTTCTTTAAGTGATCCTTTTGGATATAGTTATGATGCTATGATGCTAAATATTATTAGATCTTGTATAACCATTAAAAACTTAACACTACAATCACACATTTTTCCAGCAGCTTCATTTCTCTTCAGTCTATTATCCAATGTCAGTTTGAGTTGAAGCAAATGTTTGTTTGTGATGAGTGGTGTAATTGTGCATTTAGCACAAGACAGGATGGTAGAGCCATCGCTAACTTAGTGTGCCTTTTGAGAAGGAATGCGAAAAGTGTGCACAATTAACGAACCTTTGGTAAAGGTTCTCTGCTTGGTTGATGGGGATAAGCCCGTAATGGGCTACTTGTATAAGGCCATGGATGGGGCCAAAGAAACTATATGATCTTATTATGTGGACAAGGGGTAATAGATACATGATGATCTAGTATTTGAATGATAGTTTATGGATTGGGATGCTCCATTGGCCCATTCATGCAGCAACAATTTTCCTTAACCCTTCCTATGCTTACTCATGTAGCTTTGATTTTGATGGCAGAGGCCATGGAAGTGCTCCTAGCATGTCTCCAAAAGATGGTACCTAATGCCAATGCTTGTAGAACAATTAATCGCGAGATGGAGATGTTTCGGGAGGCTAGCAAACTAATTGACTTTGTTGATGTTGTTGTTGAAAGGAATGTTTTGATGTCACGTAAACTAATAGACTTAGAATTTTAATTATGTGTTTTATTTGAAATTTGAATTATGTTTTTATGAAATGTAGTTTAAATATTTTTTCCTTATTTGTTGTAGATGTTTGGTAGCGAAATTATGGTGTAAGAGCACCAAATTTACAGAATTTTTCCATCTAGGTCCTCAACCAAACATGTAGCACTTCAGGATGTGAACGCAATTGGAGGGTGTTTGAAAAAATACACTCAAAAAAGCACAACAAGTTAGAAATTCAATTAAGCAATTGCAATTGTTATAATTATTACCCTCTGACATGTTTATGACCCTCAAGACCAGTGTTACAAATATCGGTGATTTATCGTCAACATCGCGAGATATCGCGATGTTTCCTCCTCCCCGATAATATCGGAAAATATCGACACGATATTTACGGCAATTTTTTGCATGATAAAGTCATGATTTTTTACGAAAAATCGCAAGTCGATGTTGAAATATCGATCGTCCACCGGGGTATGTAAAATACGCTCTTTTGGCATTTTTTTCTCCATTGTTTGAGCTGTGGACTGTCTTATAGGAGATTTTTTGTTCACTTCTCGAACTTCCACTTTCTAAAATACTGTAAATTCTCGAACTTCCACTTTCTAAAATACAAATAATCCATGAGTTGATAAAATAGATATGATGATAAGATAAGAGATGGTATTACAATGAGAATGATGCTTGTATAAATACAAATAATAAGTGCATTATCGTAAAGAGGCATAACCTTTGGTCAAGGTGTCTCTACATTAAATATTAGTTATTTAGTTATTTAATATTTATTAATGTTTATTTATTATATATTTTGTTCATTACATTTAACCTAGTCTGGGATTAGGAACTCAGCCCGGGGCTGAGTGCCATACTCCGGGAGAATGGAGGTGCTTGGTCTGTTACCAAGTATTTGACCCTAGGTCAAATTATGCAGCCTATGGCTGAGGCACCTGGTCTGTTACCAGGATATCACTATAAGCCCTAGACTAGGTTTGGGCATGTGAGTCAGTCTGACCCTCGATCTGTGGGCTTTGTGATCTTCTCTTAGGCTTACCTACCCTAGTACCCTATCTTGGTGTCACATAGAGTGTGAGATAAAAGCATTAGCAATTCTCTTTGTTTATGATGATGTACTTTGAGTGGGGATGAAGGACCACCTTGACAACTTCTTTTGACCACAGGGCACTTGAAGAAGGCTAAAGACAGTCAAAAATACATAAGGACCCTTAGTACCACTAAGGAGTCAAAGTAAAAGTGGAAAAAGACCTTTAGTACCACTAAAGGTAAAAGTCAAAGTAATAAAATAATAACATTTTGCTCTTTTAAGTTTTGGCCCACTTACAGGTGACTCAAAGGATATGAAAGAAGATCAATCCATTTCATTTTGACACACACACTAGCTCTTCACCTTTAGTTGCTCAAGGAGGATTTTCGCTGGTACTGAGGAGAAGGAAATTTATTGTGGTTATGCCCTAGCATGGAGAATTCTAGCTAGGGCATCCACACTTATTCAACAAACCCTAAGCTAGGGTTCATGGTGATCTCTTACAGCAACCTTTTTATCTTCTTCACCAACTAGGGTTTAACCCTAGGCATCACCCTCTTCATGGCAGCCTTCCAATTCCTCATGGGTAGGGCTTTACTCTTCACGAGCAGCTGCAATTTACCCCAGGAAAGCTGCAAACACTTCGGGCAGCCCTTTCCTCACATAGACAGCCTTCTTTGGGGCTCGGTCCTTCAGCAACACCCTCGGGCAGCCTCAACAAGGCTTCGGGAAGCCCACTCTCCACTGCTCCCTCTCCATAGTGATCTCGGGCAGCATAGGCAAGGGCTCAAGAAACCCCCACAGAGCTCAGGCAGCTCTACACAAAGTCCAGGTAGACTGTAATAAGGTATGGGCAGCTTCAGTAGCATCCGGGCAGGTAGCTGTGAGATCTGCGCAGGTTTGGTCAGGCAGAAAACAAGACTAGGCAGAGATATAACAGGTTCGAGCAGAAGAGAGAAAATCGGGCAGGCAGTCGTACATCTGGGCATGCAGTTAGGACATCCGGGCAGCTACAGATCTGGTCAGCTTGATCTCGGGAGGCAGAAGAGGAATAAGGGCAGCAAGCCCTAATTTGATTTTTTGTATAAAATCATCTTTTGTGAATTTTGGATCTGTGGATCAAGCCTATTAGGGTTTGAGGATTTTTTCTGAAGAATTCAAGTCATCTCATTTAAGAGATAAATTACTAATGCTTTTGGGGGTTTTGTCCTTTAAAGATTTCCCTGGTGAAAAACTCTTGTGTTCAGTGTTTTGTTGTGTTGATGTTTCTACTGCACTTGTCTTTTGTTATCTGATAGTCTGCAAAATTTTAAAGTATTCATACTAATGCTAAAATTCAACAAGAGGAAGACAGATATATGGGCAGTGGTAGTAGTAGCAATGGTAGAGGACTTAATGAGGGTCTAGTTCTTCTTGTTGAATTTTTAGCATTAGCATGAATACTTTTAAAAGTTTGTAGACTAACTTAAACAAATGAGAAGTGCAGTAAACAACATCAACACATCCACACATTGAACATAAGATTTTTCACTAGGGAAACCTTTAAAGGACAAAAACCCCAAAAGCATTAGTAATTCATCTCGTAAATGAGATGACCGAGTTTTTCCAAAATTCCACAAACCCTAACTTGGTTTGTATCACAAATCCACAATTACAAAAGATAATCCAATTACACGAAAAAATACCCAGTTAGGGATTTTTAACAAATTAGGGCTTGCTACCCTAATCTTCTCTCTCCTACCCAGAATTAGCAGGCTGCCCGAATTTTTGTCTTTGCATGCCCGAAAAAATTTGTACCTTGCCCGGATCTATTTCTCTCTCCTACCCAACTGATCCGTAGGACCTCAACTCTAGTGCATTAAAAGTTTGTTGTAAAAGAATGCGTGCAACAGGTTAATTAATGGAACAGCATTAACATAAATTAAATGCTCAGAACAGGAATGAAAACCACAACACTGATAGACAAATACAAGGTAGAAACACAGAAACAGAGTCACAAACAGAAGTTGATAACGGAGTTCACCCCCTCCACTGGGCTACGTCTCTGAGTCCCTCTCCAATGGGTACCGATCCAATTAATGGCTTTAAATGGTACAAAATGGTTCTGGACTAATCACAGAAACTGGACATTAACAGTAAAGTCTTCAAGACCTCCTCTCTGAAAGTTACAAAACTGGACTTCAACAGACAAAAGAAGCCAAGTTATAACTGAGAATAGTCGACTTCAACAGCATGTGGATAGTTTTACAGCAAACTCTCCAAGTCTGCGTTCTCAACGAACTGAGTCCCCCCTTCCAATGATCGCCAGCTTCCCCTATTTAAGCCTCATCTTCGCCGTTACCAAGGAGACAAAACGTAAAAGAAAATGCGACTGTTTACCTTCTCCTGCCAAATGCCAACTCATTTTCCATAACAAGTGGTTCATATGCCTTTCAGCGACATCTCAACTGTGGCGACGGATCGAATGTGATAACTACTAAGAAAGCTTTGCCAACGGTTACACATAAGTTGTTCATGATGAAATCCTACCATATCATAATAACGTCGTATGTATAAAACGCAACAAAACTGTGCACAGACTGCCAACCGTTTAGCAATGTCACCGCGCCATGCGTATTGCAGTGTTTGAGTCGGAAGTTTTTGTCACTTTGGTTTCCGCAGTTGTGGACGGGGAAGGTCTTGTGAGCTCCGCTGTTGCGGCTGCCGGAAGTGTTATCCTTCCGATCAAGATTGTGCCCGTCATTGCGGCTGCCGGAAGCCTTTATATCTTCGCCGTTGCGGCTCCCGTTCCGCTTTCGACTTCCGATCCCTTATAGCTCCGACGTTGCGGCTCCCGTTCCGCTTTTCGCTCCGACGTCGCGGAAGGGGAAAGGCTTGTGAGCCCCGCCGTTGCGGAAGGGGAAAGGCTCGTGAGCCCCGCCGTTGCGCAAGAAGATGCTCTTCCGACCTCCGATCTGCGCAGCTTCTTTGTGTTTTCGCTGTACGATTTTTCACCCGCGGCTTCTTTGAACCATCGTACCATATTGGATCTTAAAAGAGGAATAATCCGCCGAATCAATCCTCTCCATTGGAGAGCTTTTGGACCACCAAAAGCCTGAATTATTCTGCAAGTAAGTGAGGGTAAAGTTCCCTCACTTTACCAATCTCCATCCATCTTGCTTTGCTAGGATGCATTCCTTTCAGCCCCACTCGAAGGTACTCAGCATTCCCCCTTCGTGAAGTCCTTACATTTATGTCAAGAATAACATCATCCTGCAACTTTCTCATATATTCAGGTGCCAACTCATCAATTGAAGGAATCTGTATGTTAATTTCCTCATCCATGATCATAGGAGGCTCATACAATTTAAGATTCTCAACATTGATAACTGAATAAATTTGCATGTATGGAGGTAAATTCAAGCGAAAAGCATTAGTACCGATCTTTTCCAAGATCTCAAAAGGACCATACCTGATAGGCTTAAGCTTTTTACCTTCACCTTTCATTCTTTCTTTGGTGATGTGTAACCAAACTCGGTCACCAACCTGAAATTGATGATCAATTCGATGCTTGTCATGCCTGGCTTTGTACTTGGCCTGGCTCTTCTCCAACTGTTCTTGAACTGCCTGCTGCACTGCTCGGATTCTCTGAATGAACTTTAAAGCTTTATTTGCATCATGATGTCCATCCACTGCATCTTTGCCAAAAGAGAAGTCCATCGGTGTTTTCGGCAGATAACCAAAACAAGTTTCAAAAGGAGACCTTTTCGTGGAAGAATGAATTGCATGATTGTAAGCATGCTGTATATACTGCAACTGCTCATCCCAAAGTTTAGGACGTTTACCACAATATCCTCTAAGCAACTGAACCACTGTTCTGTTTACTACCTCTGTTCGCCCATCGGTCTATGGATGAAAAGCTGTACTTTTCTTCAGTTTGGTATCCATAAGCTCCCATAAAGTTGACCAGAATTTTCCCAAGAACCGGGAATCTCGATCAGATACAATAGACATGGGCAGTCCAAAATGTACCCAAACATTTTGAAAGAATAAAAGAGCTGTTTGTTCAGCAGTGATCTGCTTGTTACATGGCATTAAGATACACATTTTGTTGAATCTATCCACAACAACATATAGGTAATCATGCCCTTTTCTAGACATAGGTAGTCCCCCTACAAAGTCCATAGAAATACTTTCCCAAGGACGAGAAGAAACTGGAAGAGGAGTGTACAAACCCAATTTCCTATTGCTAGGCTTACCTGTTGCACACATAACACAACCCCTTATATATTTAGCTACAGTTTCTTGCATTTGAGGCCAATAACAATGATTCTGCAATACAGACAATGTTTTACTTACACCAAAATGTCCTGCAATCAATGAACTATGTGCCTCTCGGATCACATGCACTCTTTCTTTCTCTGGAATACAGAGTTTACCGAGATGATACAAGAGTTGTTCATGCACAAAATAGTTCTCTTCCTGTTTACCATGTATTAGTGATGCATATACTTCCTTAAAATCTTTATCTTCCGCATACTATTCAATATAACTTTCATGTGTTAATGAACTGTTCTGAAGAATGATTGAAGCATTTATAGATGGCCTTGCTAACATGTTTGCTACTTTATTATGAATTCCCTTTTTGTACTTGATTACGAGATGAAACTGTTGTAAGAACCCCATCCATCTTAAATGCCTACTTTGTTGTATTTTAGTTTGAGATTGTAAATATTGAAGTGGCTGATGATCAGTATGTATGACTGTCTCTTTTCCTATGATATAATGTTTCCACTTCTTCACACTCTGTACTAAAGCATACAATTCTTTGTCATAGGTTGGATAGTTACTTACCGCAGTAGAGAATGTTTCTGAATGGTAACAAACGGGCTTCCTTCCTTGCATCAAAACTGCTCCCATGGCAAACCCGCTGGCATCGGTTTCAATCTCAAATGGCTGCTGCAAATCTGCCAATGTCAGAACTGGTGCTGTGCTAATCTTTTCCTTCAAAGTGTCGAAGGCCCTCTGATGCTTGCCTCTCCACTGGAAAATTTCTTTAATGCTTGTCAACGCATGTAATGGAGCAGCAATGGAAGAAAACCCAGAAATGAATTTCCTCCAATACTGAACCGCACCCAA